>PVKN010040554.1:0-10697 GCA_004027915.1 Capromys pilorides
GCCAAAGCGTGACCTTTGGAATAAGTGATGCATTCATTGTGAGTTTCCAATTACTTAAGATATTTAATAGCAAATGTTATTTCTGTTATAAATTCTAGTGACCAAAGAGCTATAGAAATGGATTTTCTTACAATAGAATGAAAAAGGGGCACCATTGCAATCCTCGTCACTAAATCCTAATGCCATCCCTACTTAACTTCGCACTGCCTGCCTGCCTGCCTTCAAATTATCCTCACACATAAAGGCTGTACTTTTACCACCACTGAATTTATGATACCTCTGCGATTAGGGTGTCCTGGAATGAGTTGCCTCCCCGTTCGGAGTGATGGATTTGTGAAATTCCTTAGAAGCAGAAGGCAAATTTTGGGTCAATCAAATAAGCACAGCTTTGCTGAGGGTTTGAAAATAAATAACTAAGAAATAATCCATTGACTTACTTTACTGCTGTTTTCCACTCTTTCCTCCTTCTGTCCTTCTTGATCAAATGCCTGAACCGTTAGCAGCAGACAGCGGGAGAGCTTGGCTGACACCTCCGGGAGCCCTCAGCCTTCTCTCAGGTTGGCCGTGGCTTGAGGTTGATAAGGCATGGACAGCCCGGACCAGCCACGCCAGCAAAGGCTTTGCTCCTTCACCTTAGGGAGCCTCTACCCTAAGTGAAATCCTCTGCCCTTCAGCAAACACATTTTGAAAACTAAAAATGGGAGATTAAAAAAGATGAGGTATGCTAAGCTGAAAGGATCAAGCTTTCCGTGTTTCTTTGGCCTGGAATTAGGTCTCCAGCATTTCAGAAAGCCAGTTAAATCTTCCAGGTAACGTGGCCCCAGATAACAGCCCAGCATCATGGGGGTTTATTTGTGCAGCAGCGACGACTAGGTGTTTGCAGTTCCATCAGTTACGGAGTCAACAGGTCTTACTTTGATGGCATGAGTAAAAGCTTTCAGGGTCCCAGGGCACCATGCATGAACTACAGCCTCTAAAATCTCCACCACCTCTTCTGTTGGATACTTGTGGTAATTCAGAAGACGTCATCACAGATTGGCATGAAACTCTGCTACTAATATTGCATAATTATTCCACTTGACAGGTATGAGGGACAGGCCAGCGCTCCCCTGGCTCAGTAGTGCAGCTGCAGATCCGCTTACCAGGTTCTATCCTGTCCTGTTTACCTACCGGAGCTCCTGAGTCAATAATGAAAACCGTTAGCAGACAATTAACTGCAGACCTTGGCTGACAGCTCTGCTTCCTAGGTAAACACAAAAGCTTGAAGACTAAGTCCTGTTCCTGGAGGGAGAAGTTGCAACTGTGACAGGAATGAAAGGGCTGTGGAAGTCCTTGAAATCCTCTCTCCAGACCCTCTTCTCACTCCAGCCAGCCATGATACCCCATCTTCCACCTACTGTATCCAAAAACTTCACAATGAGAATCTCTGGTGGGTCAGGTCAATGGTTGTAAAACCTGGCTGGAATGCTGGAACCACCTGGGACTTTTTTTTTTTTTTTTAATTTAAAACACACTTCCCTGACCGTACAGCTAATTTACCTAAAGCCTTCTGAGGTGTAGGCTGTGAACTTGAATTTGAAAAATTGCCCTGGTAGGTTCTGAGATGGCTTCTGGGGAACCTTTTCTAGTGGGTGCTTGAGACCCACAGTGTCGGGAATACAGATTAGAAGCACCATCAGCAAGTCACAACTGAACTCACCCGTAAAGGGTGGTTGCTTCTAAAAGCTCATCCATAGAGTAATCAACCAGAGGAGAGCCCCTTTATCTCAGGACTCAATATGGAGGGAGGTTGGTAGACCAGATAACACTTACAAGGCATTTCTCCTCTATGTACATGTGTCTGGAAATTGTACCACAATTGTTTCAAGAGCAGCAACATTGCTTCTTTGCTCTCCAGGGCCAAGGGTTAGGTGACTGCTCAGCACTCTAGCTCCGGGATCCGGGTTTGGCTAGAGGGCACGTTCAGGGACCTGGAAATAGCTGAGTAGCTTAGAAATATGGTCCAGGTCAGGCCAAGCTCAGAAGGTTTCCCTGCAACACTGGGTTGTGGAAACTCCTCTTCAGGCTCGCTCATTAGCTCACAGAAAGATGATGAAGGTCACCATGTGGAGTGGGCTGACCTAGAAGTGAAACTGAGGCAGAGAGACCAAAATGGGGCACAGCTGGGTCCTGACTGTGTGTGTGTGTGTGTGTGTGTGTGTGTTTGTGTGTGTGTGTGTAGCTGTGGCGCAGCTGTGGTGGCTCCAGATTATCCAAGCACTTGCATCCCCTGCTGTCATCTATGTTCTGTCTGGGTTGACTTGTAGTGGTTGATACGTTGTGTCAACTTGGCTGGATGACTCAGCGGCCTGGCTCCCTGTTGGTGGGAGTCCCTCCCCTGGGTACAACTGATTCCTCCCTGGAGCAGGATCAGGGCCTGCCTAGGATATGATTGGCTTCTCCCTAGAGCGGGATCAAGGGCCCATGCTGGGGTATGATTGGAGCACAGAGACTTTCTAAAGGGCTGAGGAAGGAATCAAGATGTCACTTCCTTGGAGAAACTTCAGTCTTCGCAGTCGGCCTGGACTTCATCGTCTGGCTTGCAGTGCAGACTCTTCAGCCTCCAGCTTGGATCTTTTGCCATCCATCACAGACTCTTCAGTGTCCATCACAGACACTTCTGTCTTCCATCACAGACCCATCAGCCGATGGACAGAGACTTACACGGAGCACTGCAGTGAGTTTCAGACCTCGGGACTGAATTCTCCAGTCCAGAGCATGCAGACGCCCTCTGCACGCTTCCTCATCTGACTCTGTGGCTGACTATTGTAAGCCAATCTTATAACCCCTTATATATTGTATATTTTGTGTTAATATCCTTTCCTTATATTTTTCTGTTCCTCTAAGTAAAACCCTGACCAATACACTTGGGTTTGACCCATCAGAGAAGTCCTGGATGCCTACAGAATCAA
This sequence comes from Capromys pilorides, assembly GCA_004027915.1. Lineage (NCBI taxonomy): Eukaryota > Metazoa > Chordata > Mammalia > Rodentia > Capromyidae > Capromys > Capromys pilorides. Next base: position 2,952 of record PVKN010040554.1, read on the forward strand.
ATCCAGAAGCCAGGAAGCAACAGAGAGAGCCCAGGGCAGATGCAGGGAAAGAGCAAGGATGGAGTCTGCCCGAGTCCCTCCTCTGGAGGGGGTCAAAGTCCAGCAGGAGACACCAACACGGTGAGAGAACGTGTGTACTTTGCAGGATCAGCATTTGGAGAGGGGGCTGGTCAGAAATCTGAGCCAACTTCTGCAACCATAGGCATCATGAAAGAATTTTCAAGCTTTATTCTCTTTACCAGCACACCTAAGACAGCTTTCACGAATCTCTCCAAAGAATGGGGAAGGGCTGTCATCTCCAAATAGTAAAACCCACTTAGGGAAAGGATGTGGAAGAATTCTTTCATTCATTCAAAAAATGTATGCTCAGTACTCTGGGCATGGAGGGAGGCCCCAGGGTTGTAATAGTGGACAGGACGGAGGAGGTCTCTGTGCTCATGGGTCTGACATTCCTTTTGGGCAAATACATAAATAATCTTGGATAGTGATTTATAATATGGAGGAAATAAAACTGGGCAATGTGATAGTCACCCAGTAACTTGTGTATCAGTCTATTTTCTATGGCAATAATAGAAAACCTGAGGCTGGGTGAATTAAGAAGAAAAGGGGTTTACTTAGCTTACAGTCCTGGAGGTTCAAGGGCATGGCATGGCTTAGCTATGATGAGGGCTTCACGGCAGAGGGTGTCCCAATGATGGCAGTTTGTGCACAACAGAAAAATTGCCGCCCCCCCAACAGGAAGCCAGAGCAAGGGAAGAGGGCCAGTTTGGGTTTTGGATTAGTGCTTTATTTGACAGAACTGATACAGGGTTCTATGAGAAATGAGTCTCTTCACTCTCCTGAGGCAACACTCACAATGACCTCCCAGTAGGCTGCACCCCTTCAGTGTGGCCTCCCTAGGGACCAAGCCTTAAACATGTGATCCCTGGGTAGGAAGCCATGTGCAAACCACAGCCTTGGGGCTCGGGGCAGAGAGGAAGCCTGGAGCCAGGTGGTCAAGTCAGGCAATTTAGAGCAGGTACCATTTATACCAAGTCGGTTGATTATTTGCTCAACACAGGAGGGAAACAAAGAACCTTCAGAATGGGGAGCAGCGCCTCAGCTGAGCTCCCAGGTGTAGGTTCTTGAGCATTTCCGGGTCTGAGTGTGGAGACACTGCTATTCAAGCAGCAGAACTCTTTGGCCAAAAACCCACTTCACACAGCAACCAGCTGGGGAGGCCACAGGGCGACTGACACAGAACTCCACCAAAGATCTCTGACATTTACCCAAAGAGCTTGACAGCCCTGATGCCTTCTGGGATTGAAAACAAGAGGAGAGATGCAATGTGTGGGTAAGCCAAATGGACCACAGCTTGGATCCCTTCTGCAGCGTTTCATGAGGTTTCAGGGGCCAAGAAGCACGCTCTGACCATAAAATAAACAAATTGCTCTTCTGCCCAGAAAAGCAAAGCCATGTCAAGGCAGCGATAGCCCTTCCCCCAGAAATGAGAACAAGAAGGTGTGAAGCCTTTTTCCCTTCTTCTTTGAAGATCCATCGCTAGCTTCTTTGCCGCAGAGATGTAGACTGACAGGAAAACGCCAAGCCCACCTCTTACATATCGATCCTCAAATAAGTTCCGAGGACTGTGGATTGGATGCCTGGGCTGGAACCTGCTAACGTAACTGGGACGTGAGCTGTTTGCCTGTATGTGCTACTTGAAGCAGCTTTCCTTTGGGGGTTCTCTTTTTTAATGCATTTCTGATTTGCTGCAGGATTTTAGTATAATGGTAGCTTATGTGGCTTAGAAAGATAGGGCAAGAAAAACAGAAGATTAAACTCATGCTTTTAGCTTTCAAAGAAGGTGAGCGATTTTTTGCCGGCGCCTGTTTCAGGATGCACTGGATGGCTTTAGCCTAAACCACTGCTTGTTCTTCCTGTTCTTGTGTGTGTGTTAACACGAACAATCTATGCCCTCTCTTCGAAGACCAAACCTGCCCAGACCATGCCAGCCAAAATTCATCCTTCCCTGTTGCTTGGCCAGATGCTTTGTTCTTCAACTGTCATGTAGCTTCAAGAGTCTTGTCATTCTATCGATACCCAGGGTAGGGATGAATGTTCGCCTCTCATGAGACTTTGCAGTCCTCTTTCGAGGGGTGCATGAAATTCTACCTGAAGTGTGATGTCATCAGAGTAGGTCTCTTCCAGCATCTGCAGGCTCCAGGAAAAGGACAAAAAATAGCACCCCACGTGCCGTACATCTAAACATTTCCAAGTTCAAATCAATCCCATGTGGTGCATGACCCTGGAATTCCACTAGTCAGGAAGCCAAGGTAGGAAGACTACAAAATTCAAGGACAACTTGGGCAATTGATCAAGACCCTGTCTCAAAATTTGAAAGATAGATATAAGAAAAGAAGAGAGATACACTGCAGTCTAATGCACATAAAACCCTGGATTTGATACTCTGTACAGCCAGGGCCCCAAAACTTAATTGCTCTTGGCGTGGAGGTTAGAGGAGCTGGGTTGTCCCCTTCCTGATGGCTAATGGCCTGAGTAGCAATAATGATGTGTGGGACAGGCAGGGAGGAGCCGGGAGAGGGAGCCAGGGCTGCAGAGGTGACTGGACCTTGGAGACTGGGGCCAGACTGACTTGGGCAAGCCCCAGGACATACGGGTAGTTTACCTTCTACTGGCTCACAATTTCCCTTCCGGCACCCGGGGGGAACTGTCGGGGTGGCGTGGGGCAGGCAGCTTCCGTCATCGGCACACCCATAGTCCACTATTTCGTAATCATAGTGCATTATTGGCAGAACTGGCAATGTCGGAAGCTGTTGATGTAAGCCATTTACAGCTCCGCACACTAATCTAGCTTTACGTTTTATGCCTCATGGTTAAACTTTTCTGCTGGGTGATTAAGGGTAAGTTAAAGCAAGACCTATCTAGCAAAACATGTAACTTTTGTGTCTCCCAAGATCAGTCAAATCCCCTCAGGTTTTACCTTGAAACCTTTTATAGTGTAGAACTGTTCAGTCAGGGCCTTTGACAGCCTTTGGTCCTCACCCGCATGCCCCTGGTCCTGTACCCTCTGGCCTGGGAAAACCCGTGCAGCTTTCCGAGCTCTAAAATACTCCCCTGCTCTTCCAAAATGCCTCTTTATAAAACCAAACCAAAGCAAGTCTTCGTGTTTTTGGTGACTAGGGTAGGTGGAGTCCCCTACAGCATGGGCCCTAGATAGCAGTTCCTCTTAGCCAGCGCTGAGAGGCTGTAGCAGGTTGACCTGAATTGGCTATGGGACTGGTGAAAGCTTTCCAGGGCAGGCTGACACCAGAAGGTGGTGCCCAGCCTGGTACATTATTTTACTTTTTCCAATGAGAATGCACAGAGCTTTCCCACCTCTGCCAGGGGACCCAAGCCTCCCCTGGCCTTCAGGGAGCCAGCCGCTCACAGATCCACATGAATAGCAGAGCAGGACAGAGACGGACATGCTGTGCCCTGGGGGACACCCAGAGAGTGTCTGTCTGTCCCTGGGTGCCTGGGGCCTCTGGTCACCTTATCCTTGGCTTTGCCTTCCACACCGTGTGGGACTGCACACACTGCAGTAAGCGCGGACATCAACCAGAGTTGGTTTCTATGGCTTGCATCCCAAAACCCTAACAGGTACATTAATCATGCAGCCTTCGTGACACAAAGGAAAGAGCTGGCCTCCCTTTACTCCAACAGGGGAGCGGAGAATTGAATTTGAAAGGAGATTAGTTTTCTTTTTCATCATGTTGCTTGCCTGGCAAAAACCTTCAGTGCGTCCCCCACCCCTCGTCTTCAGACCCTGCTGCACCACCACCACCATAGCCAACTGTTTTTCCATACAAAAAAATCTGAATCTGCCTTAACCCTGTTCTCCATGCTTGTGGATTATTTCCTCAACTGGAAACGTCATTAGTCTACTCTAGTCTACTGGATGACCTGTGGATGAATCCTATTATCACCGACTTCTGGATGGGGCTGGGGTGTGGTTCAGTGGTAGTGGTCCCTGCCCAGCATGCACAAGGTCCTGCATCCCATCCCCAACGCTGCAAAATAAATGCACAAGTCCTTCTGCGTAGATGGGGTGATTTAGGAACTTCTGACTCTCAAAGCAGGGGATCCTGAGGGTGTCAACTAGACTACCAGACATGCCACCCTCCAGAGCTGATGACAGAGGGAAGCCACTGGTTTGTAGCACCTCTTCTGCGCACATACCAGATGCCCACTCTGAATAAAAGGAGGGGCAGGAGAGTGTGGTGCCCCTGTAGTCTATCCCGGTTGTCTGAGTGATAGGTTCTGGCCCTAGTATGAATTGTGGAACTATTATGGTAGGCATCTAATATGACAAGCAACAGCTTGTCTTCCCAGAGACCACCTCTCCCTTTCTTCTCCAACCCATCCCAGGGTGCAATTTCCTTTCACCTTTCCCACCGCCAATCAGCTCCTCAGATACTTCTAAACATCCCCCTCAAACCCCACCCCTTACAGAAGTCTATCAAAGCCTCTGCTTTCCTTGTCTCAGGCCAGAGAATCCACTTGACTCATCTGCCCTTGATCCTCTCAGTGTCTTTGGAGTTAATACAGGTTTCTTTTATCTTTCCTGGCTCTTTACTATGCTGCCAAAAAAAAACCTATTACTGAGAACCTCAAGAGTGAAGATCGCAAGTTCAAACCTAGCCAGGCCAACTTAGCTAGAAGATAGCTTAAATTAAAAAGAGGCTGAAGATATTCAGTGCAAAGACCCTGGTTTCAATTTGAAGTAGTATTTTATCTTATTTTATTTATCTATTTTTTTTTATACAGGGATGCACTGCACAGTTTGGGCTCATAGTGATCCTCCTGTCTCAACCCCCCTGCCCCCCAGTGCTAGGATTATGGGCGTGCATCACCGTGTCCAGCTTCAGGGCCAATACAGGGCCAGCATGGCGTGTGGTACTGGGGATCACCCAGTAGCACTTTAAAAAAAAGCCAAAAGGAGAACATACTTTGGGCTCCAATTGACTGTAATTTCTGGAAACACTGCTGTATAGCTATGTGGGAACGATAGGATTACAGCTTCCTGATGGGGACATTAGCTTCTATAGGACAGCCAGAATGTTTTATATGTGTCACGACAAGCCCTGCACAGCTGGCCCCTGGGCTGATATACGGCAGGCAAGCGGGAGTTTGATATGACATTGCTGAATTAATAAATAAAGGACCATTAGTTCAGAAGGCAGTAATTGGGATTTGATGGCGAAACATCAGGCAGCCAAAATAGCAACAGTGCAAAGATGTAGGTATTGGATTTGTTTAAGAAAGCATGTTTTTAAGCGTGCTGGAATTCCCTTCTTATCAAATACCGCTTCCAACCACATCCAAGCTGCTCACAGCAATAGACTTGGCTGAACCTCTAACTGGTCACCCTGAGCTACTCGGTAACTGGGCTCACTGTGTGTGTCAGCTAAAGGTCACCTCCTTCGATTTGCCTTCATTGGACATGATCCCAGGGGCCCTGACTCTCGGACCTGTTCCCCTACAGCACTGATCAGTTTTTAGGTATGATATTGATTTGATGACCATTTCATATCATTCCTGCTCGTCTCTAAGCTTCCTAGCAGAGAGACTGCGCCTACTTTGTCTATGCCTGAGCCCCAATCCCAGCCTTAGGCTGTTACTTAGTAAGTGCTCACTAAGTATCTGCTAGATTACCAAACAAATGACTTGCTTGTGTAATTCATTTCAAATGATTAGCCAGTTCAGCTTTTCACAGTCCTTCCGATTGGACTTCCCCTCCATTTGCCCAAAGAAACAAAGCTTTATAACCAGCCATCACCCAGAGTCCCAAAAAAGCCATTTAGAAAGTTGCATTTAGAAAATGAAAATGTCCCTCTGCACAACCTAGGACCTTGCAGGGTGGCTGAGTGTTTACGAAGTAGAAGACAGTTGAATGACAGACCCTGTGAGGCACTGGGGACAGTCATGACCGATATGCTTTTGGGTGTACCTGGTTCTTTGTGTCAAACTTAAACACACGCAGTTCAACCCCAGTGGATCCAGTTCCTGTGGTTCAGGGGTCTCTCATCCCATTTTTTGGTGCCTGATATCCTGAGTATTTGCTCTGATTCTTATTTTCCATTCTGCTGCTGCTCTTCAGGGAGAAGACACCCTTCATCACAGCCATGGTGCTAGGATTTCCAAAAAGAAATTGCCTGGGAAACTACCCAGACCTCCCCGTGCCTCTGTTCTAAGAGTGAGATGTCTCACGTTCCTGGCATCCACGTTCCACACTGTGTGTACAGATCGTCAGAGGACCCAGGGCTTTGCTCTGGGGGAGTCCAGCTCCACACAGATCATTATGGGAGTTCCAGGAACCAGCAATGCTCTCTTGTCTGCCATCCAGCCGGTCTACGTGGACATCTACCCCATTCCCTATCGGGTCAAACGACCTCCTCCCCTCTCACTTCCGGTCTTCAAATCCCACAGCCATTCCCCACTCTGTTAATGTGCTATTTCTAAAAAGCAAATCATGCCTGGTCTCCCCCTCTGCACATTTCTGTCTGCTCATCATTTTGATAAACATTTAGTGTACACCTGCTCTGTACCATGCTCAGAGCAACAGAGAACCCTGTGCAAAATGGGATGGGCTGGGTCCTGGCCACTGTGGAGTTAGGTTTTGCTGTTGGGGAAGTTGAGTGTGACTGCATGTCCAAGCTCCCTGATGGCCTCAGTCCAAAGCTTCCTCGGGGGCCCTCCAGGATGTGGGCCTGCGTGCCTCTTTTTGAGCCTTTCTCTCATATTCTAGAACATAGACCGTGTCCTAAAATGCTAGCAGCTATGTAAGTTTGCATCCCAAATGGGACCCTTTTGGAAATGCAGGAAATTCTTTATCTTAGCTATCTTTCACACCGCTGAAACAAAATACCTGAGACTCACAAGTTAATGAAAAGGTTTATTTATCTCATACTCAAAGTTTCACCTCATAATCCTCAGGCTCCAAGGCAGAGTGGTACATGACAGAGGAGCAACCATTCACGGCAGTGGAAGGCAGCAAAAATAACAAGGGAAAGAGAGGACAGGACTCTTTCTGTCCCTTCCACTGTGTGAATTCACACCCTTACTCCCAGCACTGGCCCACGAATCAGTCACAAACTCTAGATTCAGACACCCCTCAAAGCCCATACCCCATACCTACATGAAGCTTTGCAGGGACCTCTGGATATAAACCATAACTCTCAGAAGTCATTCCAGGGGCATTCTTCGGAACTCTCCGCAGAATCCTGGCAGAGGCGGGGCCCAGTGCGTGGTGGGAGTGGAGGGGAAGGGGGTGGGGGAGGAGCCAAGGCGCAGGTGGGGCACACAGAGCGGTTGGGGGCCCCCCAGCTATGCACAAAGGAGCCAGGCCAGGCCTAGGACACCGATGATGGATGGCTGTAGGGCAGAAATATAGGTGAAGAGGGAACTGGACAAGCAGCCCCACACCACGAGGCCATAGCTGAAGCACAGACTGCAAAAGGGCCTCAAGTCTGAGGGCCGCCAGAGGCGCTGAGGGCTCAGAGACAGACAGGGAAGAGAATGAGTCACCGAACTCTAACGGGTGACCTGCTCAAAAGGGGTGAATTAGTGTGTGTGTGTGTGTGTGTGTGTGTGTGTGTGTGTGTGTGTGTGTGTGTGAAGGGAGACCTGAGAGCCAGAGACCTATTCTTTTAAGACTTCCTTGAGGGCTCTTCAGGTCAAGGCTACTGTTGAGAAGTCACGCACCAA
>PVKN010040555.1:0-10696 GCA_004027915.1 Capromys pilorides
AAAAAAAAAAAAAAGATAAGATAAAGTAACTATTCTGCTCTTACAAAGGAAAAAAGAATTCCAATTCAATCACTGATGGATAACATTAGCACCTCAATTTTCTCATTTTAAAAAAAAAGACTGGCTGGACAAATAGCTCAGCAGATTAAAGCACCTATAAGGAGGCACAGGGGCAAGGGTTCGATCCCTAAGCCTGCTGTGCTGGCCCCACCCCCAGGGCGCCCTGAGATGGCAACTGAGACTGGGCAGAGAGGCGTACACCTGTAATCCCAGCTCTTGGGAGCCTGTAAGCAGGTGGATCACTCCGAATTCAAGCTTGTAATGAGACCCTGAACATCCTGTAGACCCTATCCTAAAAGAAAGAAAAAGGGGGGACAACTACAACTGACCTACCAGAGTGACTGATGCTTGTCTTGACTTTACTGGACTAGGTGATATCACTTATCTTATCTCTTCAGGTGTGCAGGCCTGGTCATTCTGTCTTTATCATCTAGCAGATGTGACTCCAGCCACAGTTATACTGTGTTTTTATCCTCTGCCCTGACTCCCTTGAGGACTTAGTAACCACATGAATGTAATTTTTTTTTTCCATACCAGGGATTGAACTCAGGACTTCGTGCTTGCCAGGCAGGGGTTTATGTCACTAAACTATATCCTCAGCCTCCTGAATGTAATATTTTTACTTAGCCTAGCTGGCTAGAATGGTACCTAATCACCAAGGAGGACTGAGTGATTAAGCATTCAGCACATGTTAGCTATCACAGCTGTTATGCAGCTGCTTCCCCTCCCCATTGTACAGATGTAGTAAACTGGATCTTAGCTTAAATCAACTGTTCCAAGTCACATGGTTAACCAAGAACAAATTGGATTTAAACCCAAGTTCAGCCTGCCTGACTCCAAGCTTGGACCCTCCCCTCCAAGGGCTGACCTGTTTTTAGGGATCAGTGGGGCTGGTCAAAGAGTGACACCAGCACCAACAGGTTGGGACTAAGTCCCCAAGGTCATCTTTGAGAAGTGCGATTGTGTTAGAGCCAGAGCCAGTGCTAAGAATGTGAGATTTGGAAATTTTCCACTCACCCTTCCCACTGAGATTTTGGACAAATAACATGAGGCCAACATGAAAATCTAAGGCCCTAGTGAGGAGGGAAAGAAGTCATGGAAGGGCATCAGGAAGCTGCAGAACAAGAGAAAACTGGGAGAAGCCTCCACTGTGCCCCTCAGCACCTCGGTGTGGCAGAGGAGATGCAAGCTTAGAAGGTGAGCCTCAGACGCAAACCTGGCCCAGTCTGAGCATTTTCTGTCTGTATTTCTCTTTACCCTACTCTCAGCTATTGCTCAGTATCCTGGTCTGAATCAGAGTAGAGTAATGGGAGGACCATGGAGACAACTCTACCAAGCCCAAACTGCCTGGCCATTTCTCTGCTAGTGCTGATTTCTGATCCCCCCAAGGGACACTCTCCTTTTGCTATCTCCCAGAGTGCTCAAGGCCAGGCTTTTATCTTGATAAGCTCAGGGACAAATAATGGCACAAACCATCCCCACCATGTCATGTTGTATGTTATGAGTCAGTGCTGAAAGAAACGATGAGCAGACCTGATGAATTTAGCTTCAGAGGTCGCACTGAGATTTGTCTCTCTTGAAGTGAGCTCCAAGCCTCATAAGTATCGCATTTTTATTGAGGGCTAAAACACAGGCTATGAAATGTGCACAACTACTTTAATAAATACGGACCACAAATCACCATATCTTTTACTGTATGCCTAACACTAGGTTAACATAAATGCTAATTAAAAAGATTCCAAGCAGGGGAGGACAAAACCATTAACATCCCAGGCAAGCAGGGAGACAACAAACAGGGAGCCAGAGGGAGAAGCTGTTATCTGCCTCTTTGAACTCCAGCTTTCCAGAATTCCCAAGTGACAGACCACAGGGACCCGAGGCTTTGTTTATTGCTCTCTGCTTCTTGAGATGCTTTTGTCTTATCTCTACAATGTCACCAACTGCAGTATTTCCTAAGGAGCCTTCCTTGTCACTGTGCTGCTGAGAGTTGGAAAGTGGCAACAGTTATTAGTCCCTCAGATAGCAGCTATCTGGCTCTGAGAATTCCCAAAGGTTCCTCTTCTAAAACTAAGGCACTGGGTGCTGAGGAAACTCTGTCTGTCTGTCTGTCTGTCTGTCTGTCTGTCTGTCTGTCTGTCTGTCTCTGTCTCTGTCTCTGTCTCTGTCTCTGTCTCTGTCTCTGTCTCTCTCTCTCTCTGTCTCTCTCTCTCTCTCTCTGCCTCCCTCCCTCTCTTCCTTTCTTAATCCTTCCCTTTCTCTCTCTCCTCCACCTCTGCCCCTCCTTCTTCTTTTCCTTTCTCTTTCTTTGTTCAAGAAAAGACAAACTCAGGGATTTAGCTTAGTAGCACAGCATTTGCCCAGCACAAATGAGGCCCTGAGTTTGATTCCCCAGCAAAGGAAGATGGATGAATTAGTTACCAGCAACTGAACAGTGCAGGTCATAGAAACAGAGGAAAAAGTCAGATTCCCAATAAAACATGCCCAACTATCCAAACTGTGGTGAAAATTTCAGCTTCATATGGTAAGATGATAATGACCCTGACACAGCATAAATGTATGTTGCTCGTGTGTGTGCAAATCCATATAGACCAAACTTGATTTTTTCTAAATGTCCCTTCTGGGACTTGTACCTGATTTTATTACCAGTTTTCATCTGAATCCATTAGGAAATGAGACAATTGGCCAGGATATATTTGATTCCAAAATCCTGTGAAAACAATAAAGAAACAAAACAGTAAGGCCCAAGGTGGTACCTCCATGCAAGACCACACCCTCAGCACTGGGGAGGCCCTGAGTTCAACCTCCAGACCATAAGGGAGGAGAAAGAAGAGGAGCAAAGGGAGCAAAAAGGATCAGAGTCAAGAGCCCACATAACACAATGGTGAAAACAAAAGAAAGAAATGTTTATTTATCTACTTTGAGCAGCTCTGAGGTTGGATCTCAGACTACGCATGCTAGACAAGTGTCCTGCCATGGGCTTATAGCACCAGCCCTGGTGAGACTATTTTGAAAGGTCAGAAGGCCTACAAACTGGTTGAAAAGAAGCCACAATCTGACCAGTTTCCTACTTGTCTATTTGTTCCTAAACTTCCCAGGACAGAATGATACTTCTGTCACAGGAACTCTCAAATCCTCTGGGCCATCCTCACAAACCCAAGGGCAAGGAATCATCTGGTTGATTCAGATCTGAAGCCCTGACCTTGGACTAGTCAGAAAGGTTTGAGTTATCTCAACTTCTACCTCGCCAGCTCCTTACATCGTCTACACCCAACAATTAAACAAGGTGGATTTCAGGCTGGATCAAGGAAATTGCTAACGGTTCCTCAGCCTCTGACCCCATAAGTTACCAGCATGTTGTCTAAAATCCAGAAACAGAATATACAGCTCCTGAATCATTTCCTCTCGGTATCAACTGCCCCTGAGCATGAGCCAACACTAACGCTCACCACACATTCTGAGCCACATGTACAGACCCAGAAATACAGAATACGCTCAGGCACAGTTCATAGCACCCCACCCTAAACTCCTAAGTATCAGTATCATAAGAGGCATTAGGATATCAGGAGGTGCTATAGGAGTTTACAAACCATAGTAACCAACCCATAAAATATACAACCCCCAGTTGAACATGGTAATTTAAAATCCTAGTGATAGGCTCTGGCTCCAGTATTGCAGCAGGCAGCTGAGTTAGATAGAAATATTATGGGTAGTGCTAAGACAGGGCTAGGCCCTCAAGGAGACAGTATGGAAGACAAGATGACTCTGAAACTTTGGGAGAGAGAGATCCCTACTGGGCTCCAGACCAAAAGGCAAAGGAGTAAACAAATGCAGCCACATAGCTCCCTAAAGATAGGCATCTAGGACTGATATTGTAAATGTCTGTCACTTTAAGGACAAGTGGAAGTCACTAACCCAGCCCCCTACAGGAAAACCTCAGTTCTATATTCATGCTCACTTGCCATGCCTGCTTGCTATGTGACTACTTTTCAATTCCTTTTACGAGGATCCACCAGATTTTTGTCTACAGAGACAGATATTAACGCCTTAACTAACTGTCCACCTCATACAGCCCAGGTGAACTGAGTCTTTTGCAGTTTCCTGCCCTGTTATAAGAGAAGATGCCCTCACATTCCTTGGGCAGGACTGCCTGCAGGAGGCCTTAAAACCTCCGTGGACTCTAGATATCTGACACAAGCTACAGAAGTTAGAAGGGTTTGCAGAAATAAATTTGAGTTGAGGTGCTTCATAGTAGAAAGGATATCAAATGGAATTATGGATAAAAAATAAAAATGGTGGTACAAGCAGAAACAGAAAAGAAGGCCAGTGGGAAAATGGGAAAAATTTATGCTTTCCTGGATCCAGACAGAGTGAAGAGACATTTCAGTAAAATATAACCAAAGCTGCCAGAGAGGGGGAAAAAAAAGTGTTCATGATGGAGTCAGAGGAAGTTTCACATTGAGGTGGTCATGGGTCTTTGACTCTTAGCCTGAGAGAACCCATGTTAACTGCCAATATAATGAGAAAGCCTGTTAAACTTTTAATAGATGCTCATGCAAATGTCAGTTGCCCAGCCATGACCCACTTCCAAAGTGGAGAGTACTCAGTGTCGTTCCTATTTCTGGCAATTCATGTGTGCAAGTAACAGTAGAGTTGGTGTGAGATAAAAGGCCAGTTTACTTGAGACAATACTCAGTGGCCATGAAAGATAAAAAGGATTAAACTTCAAATTTAAGAGATCTCTGCTAATGGGCCTACAAAATGTTTTGACTAGACTTTTTATAATTACAAACTTAAAAATAAGTTATTACCTTCTAGATCCTTCTGCTAATGTCTCAATAGCTGTACAAAATATTAGATATCAAATCAATAGTAGGTAAAATGCTGAGGTCACCTGGACTCTATCTTGTCATTTTTATAGAAAGTCATTACTGTCTACTTGGTGAAAATCATTTTGACTGACAATTACCCTGTTGATGTTATTATCTGGTCCATGTATGTTTCATAGTTTCTTTGGCTTTGTCTTCTCCAGATTTAAAGTGATTCTACCTACCCAAGATAAAAAGTCCTGGTGTCTATTGAGGGCATTTAGATAGAACCTCTGGAAAGTATCTCTGACTGCTGGTTCAAAACTACGGCCCCTTTCAGGCTGAAGAAGCCAGAACAGTCATTCCCTATGATTCCCTCATAGCAGTTCAGGTTACTTCTTCAGAGGGGGAATCTTGTAGGCAGCTGAGTTAGATAGAAATATTATAGGCCGTTAGACAGGGCCAGGCTCTCAAGGACAACATGAAAAACAAAGTGACTTCGTGTTCTTTCTTTCACAAGCTATAACCGGCTCTCTCCTAAGGGCCCCAGCTCTCACTTTACCCAACTCAGCTCAATCATTCCCCTGCGTACCATTTCTCAGGGTTACAATACAATAGACATCCTTCCAGGCAATAGCCTACCTTTCTAAACAACTAGACAACACAGCTCACAGATGCCATGTCTCCACACACCCTTAGTGTGCTCATCACACATAAGACAATTCCAGCCCTAATGACTCCTCATATACAACAAATCTACCTAACATTCATAAAAGATCCTTATATCACTATTTTCACCTATAGCCCTGTCAATGCTGCCACCTTATTCTATACCTCTCAGGCCTCTCAATACAGTTGTGTCAAGGTCCTACAAGTAACCTCGCCTCCCTTTCCTCACACTGATATAAAACAACTAAAGATAGATACTCTCCCTCTTCAACATGGACATGGTAAAATAACACATTCAAATCATAGAACCCTCTCTTGCTTCTCCTCCTGTGTCCTTGAATGACGATAACATATATAGTTATAACATGCTGTCTTTTTAAACTTTTTTCAAGGTTTCTTCAGTCTCCAACACGAGCCATTACTGGTGATAAACTTCTAGTCCTAGCTGAGTCACCTGACACTTTCTACATGGGCATAAACTGTCATCCATCAATCCTTCACACCTCCAGGATGACACCCCCATTCATCTGGAAGCAGTCTAAGAGACACAATGCCCCCTTTTCATAACAACCAAAAGACAGGAATGATAGGTTCTGGCCCTAGCATAAATTGCTAAAATCATGATGATGGTCATCTAATACAGCCAATGCCCTTAAAACATGGGCTTATGCTCCCAAGACCACCTCCCCCTTCTTTTGCAACTTAGCCCAAGACATAATTTACTTTCACCCTTCTCACCACCTCAGGGAAGACCCTCAATCATCTCCCTCAGATATATCTAAACTTCCCCTCCTAACTCCACCTCTGGCAAAAGACCATTAAAGCCTCAGCCTCCCTTTGTCTAATCGAGAGACATAATTCCGAATCCTTCCCCACATTCTCTCCCATGTCCTCAAAGAGAATAGAGTCCCTATCCCTTTTTCCTTCTGCCTATTTCTCTGCTGTGTTATTCACCTGAAAAATCTATCACCCTATATCATACTCTGGTCTCGACTCACCTCCGTCTGACCTAAGCAGAATTAAACTACAAGGAAGAAAAATGATATTCACCTGCCATCTGGCTTTTCCAGCCTGTGATCACCCTCCCAGAAAAGTCCTTAACAGTCTCCTGTCCCCCTGCTCTGCCTTGTTCACTGCTGTCTTGGTCCAGTAGACAGAGAGCCTGCTTGCTGTCCCCAGTAAATCTACTATCAGAATGCCTGGTCTGGTCAATTGCATGGGTTATACCTAACATCCTCTTCCTGTCGTCCTCTCAGACAGGAGCTTCTTTTCCCCCAATAAATATATTCTTCTCTCAACCTCCATTGTTCCCAAAATCCATTCTTTGGTTTTAGAGAACATGTTCTTGGCCCAGGTATCTTCCGGATTGGGAGTTTCATTCCCACCTATCAGTGTGAACTGCTGAATTATGGTGGTCATCTCACATGGCTGAAGGCCTTAAAACAACAGCTTATCTTCCCAGTGACCACTTCCTCCTCCTTCCTTAACCCAGTGCTGGATACAATTTCCTCTCATCTTGCCCTGCACACACAAGGGAGAACCCAATGGGCTGCTTACATGTAATTAAAACTACCCTTCAGGGCTGGGGAGATAGGTTGGTGTGACCCAAAATGCCCCCTCTCCAAAAAGAGCCTCCTCTAGCTTGAACACCCACGTGATTGCCCACACACTTGGTAAAACCTTGCAAGAGACCAGAAAAAGGAAGAGTAGAGACTGCATGGCTGACTTCACACAGGAGAAAGACCTCAAATGAGCTGACCAGAAAAGCCAAAATCCCACTCCCTTCCAAAACCCAGGCAGACAGCGGACTTGGTAGGCCTCAAACAACCATTTCTGAGAAATCCTCCTCCTAGCTGGCTTAAGGCGAGACCCACAGATCGCAGTTCTTAACAAACGTCAGGGGCAGTTCCAACCCAAACAACCCAAGGACCCTCTGAAGTCCTGCCTTCTCACTTCCCAGTTCTCCCACTGTTGACTTGGAGTCCTCCCAGGGCACTTCCTGCTGCCACACATCTTACTTATGCCTCATTCCAAGGCACAGCAAACAAAGGTAGAACACACTGAATGCTGAGCTGTTAAAAATTAAATCTCCCAGGCAGCCTAGCTTTAAATTCGGACTCCAGCCACACCCACACTGTGAGTCTCTGGGCAAGCGATCTCACCTTACAGCTCCCTTGTGTGTGATCAGCTGAGATAACACAGTGAGTATTTCACACTGAGGTATGCACCAAGCACGTGGTAAGTGTTGGATATCAGTGTTCTATACTGTAATGAGAGCAGATAAAATTCATTACTGTCAAGAGTTGAAGAGTAATTTTGGAACTATAGAGAGCCCTCCAAGGAGATTTCTAGCCCAAGGAGTCAGGTCTTTAGTTCCATCTTTCTAAGCAACTGCTTCTCCTTTACCTTCCAAGTCTCACCCTCCCTCTTCTGACCCATGGACACAGTGTTCTGAAATGAACCTCTTATTTACACTGAGCTTTTAATGGTGCATAATGAATGCTAAAATGTTTTATAGTGTGTGTGTGTGTGTGTGTGTGTGTAATCTGCCTATCTTTCTTATTATCATTCTGTAAAAGTTCTTCATTTTTGCTTCTTTCTGCCTTTTCCCCCATAATTCATAGCCCCCCATTTTCTAACACATACTGGTCATTTACATGAGATTCCCCCAGGCTAAGACTATCTGGCCAAAACCTTGAACCATCACTGAAACTCCAGAGAGAAAGGATTGAGGAAAGAGCACACAGTCACATGCCTTGTTCCAGAGGAGGTCACATGTTCCCACAGCCAAGAACCTGTGCACTCACCTCTTTTCCTCCTCAAGCTCCCTGGGTCCCCTCCATCTCAGCCTTATGGGCTGTCATCTGTGTCCTCCCCACTGCCTGTGTCATAGTTCCATCTGGATGGCCCTCAGGGGTCTACTTGAACACATCCCAAATTGAG
Source organism: Capromys pilorides (assembly GCA_004027915.1). Taxonomy (NCBI): domain Eukaryota; kingdom Metazoa; phylum Chordata; class Mammalia; order Rodentia; family Capromyidae; genus Capromys; species Capromys pilorides. The sequence continues at coordinate 8,478 of PVKN010040555.1, forward strand.
TGCAGCATTTCAGTCCTTCCCTAATCTTCAGCCTCAGCTCAGAGGCAAAGATTTGAGAACCAACCCACAGCCCAAACTAGACACAACTCAGAGCCATTTTCAGACCCCTGCCCACTGCCCTTTCCCCTGAGTCATTCACATACACCTGCCACTTCTCTTCAGGTGGCCCTGATCCTCCTCTGCTGTCCAAGTTCTCTGGTCTCTTGGGTCAGATCTAAGTCTCTCAAATAGGCTCTCCACACACAGTTCTTCCAGTGAGCCAGCCATCAAAGCATGTGTCCTGAAACAGATCTGGCCAGGCCACTTCCCTGCTAGGGACTCCCCCCTGTGAACACAAACTCTCAAAGAGGGGAGTCAAGACTCTCACAATCTAGCAAGACCCCTTCCTGCTAACAAAGACATGGCCAAAAGCATCCCCACCCTACAAGTGTAAAGTCCCACTCATTGAGGAGCATCATCCTCAGAAGGGCCCATAATATCTGGGAGCTTGTCCCTGCTCATATGAGGATGACTGTTTGGGCTCAGAGGGGATGACAAAGGTTTCACCAAGGAAAAGCAAAGAAAATGCATAGGCAGACCATTCAAGCTCTACACCTGAGTTCACCTAGGTACCTACCATTCTGCAGAAAGGTGCAGGGAAGGCTCAGAGAGGCAAATCCACTCATTGAAGTTCAGGGCTCAGTCACCTGTCCCAGGACACGAGGGCTTGGCCCACAGTCCTGCTTCTTCTGTCAACATGCCCATGAGACTTTCTCATGCACAACAGTTTGGGATTCCCACAAACTTCTCCTCTTGCTGGACACAGTTTGGGACTCCCACTGCACCCCAACAAGCTTTCAGACTTTGAGATAACTTGTGAGGAACTGGAAGGCTTGAGCTCTGGCACCATTTCTGGGCAGAACTCCAGGGGCTGAACACAAGGGCTTTTGACTATGGAGAAAACAGGCCTATTGTTTTAGAGAGTGGAGCCACACCCCAGTAGGGGTTAGGAAATCAGTTTCTTTGTGACCAGAGATGAGGACTTGGCCATAAACAGTAGTAGGACACAAGGAGAGAAGGAAGCCTATACTTTAAGAAAATAGCATTCCAACCATTGTTACTCCTGGCTTTGGTTTTATTTCTCATGTACTGTTCTATATGGCCTCTTACATATCCCAAGGTCTATGAAAGCTGGGAAAAGATGGGGTTTCCTGGAGGGTTTAAGAATCAGAAAAAGCTTTAGATGGCTCCATTATGAGGCCATTATAGAAAGAAGCCTGACTTTTAAATCCCCAAGTGCTGATGAATAAAAAATGAAACAAAACAAACTTCGAGCTATCTACCCACCTATCCACAAAGAAATGAAACCTTCCAGTTGAAGAAAAGGGGCCCATCTATAGAATAGAAACACCAGGAGAGGAAAAGCAGAAACAGCTAAGTCTTAAAATCTTAACAATGTCGCGTCCATCCCCCGACTCATCAACGGCCCGAGCTCTGCCTCCACTCGCACACCCGACCCTGCTGTAGGACAGCCAGGTGCTAACTGCATAACTTCACAGAAGTGCAGAGATCAGTGCTATAAAAAATGATAAAGAGAAGGAGCAAGATCCAATCTCAGATCCCAAGTCCACCCAAAACAAAAACAGGAGACACTATCATGAAAGAAAATGGGAATCATGTAGACAAAATTTCTGAATTGGTAGCATCTGAGGTAGATAGACTAGGACAGAAACGTATAGAGCAACTCAGATGAGAGATAACATCTGAAGTAAAAAAAGAAATGCATGAATTAATAGACTCTGAAGTGGAAAAACAACTGCAGAAACGAATCGAGGAAACCAGAGCAGAAATAACCTCTGAAGTTAAAAAGACATCTCTAAATTAATAGCATCTAAATTAGGGGAACAACTACAGAAAGGTAGAGAGAAGAACAGAGCAGAAATAATCTCTGAACTAGAGAGAGAAAGAATAACTATAAAGAGAGACTTCAGTACTACTAAAAAAGACATTGATAAAAAACCAGAGAATAGAAAAATGATGGATTCCCTGATTGAGCAATATAGGAAAGAAATAGATCACATGAAACAGTTTCAAAGAGATATACAAGAAAATAAAATCTCAATCACAAGCTGGCAAAACCGTATGAACAAAAGTGAAGATAGAGTCTCAGATCTTGAAGACACCATAGCAGCTAGTGAAAAGGTAGGAAAGGATCTCTTAAAAACAACTAGGATGCAGGA
>PVKN010040556.1:0-10698 GCA_004027915.1 Capromys pilorides
AATGATTGAGCTGGCGACTAAGATAGATTCTAGTGTAGGCTATTGAATTCTTCCACCCCAGAGAGAATTGTTAAAATACTATTATTAGATAAAAAACTAGAGATTTAGAATGGCTGTGTGGATGTCAGAGGCAAGTTTTAAGATAACTCTTCTTGTGTCCAAGGACTGAGCTCACGTCCTGTATTCTAAACATCAGTTCCAGAAGCAGAAGGGAGAAAAACAAAGAGAAGGAGAGAACACATATGAATGTGTTCAGCCAAGTTCAAATCAGATATTTAACAAGGGCTCAACAAATAAGAGAAAAATAAAGATATAATCTAAATTGACCTTAGGACAAACAGTATTTGCTTCTGAGTTGAACATTTTGAAAAACTATAGTTCTTTTTATTTTTCATTAGGACGTGTTAGTGATACATAATGACCATCACTGCCTGTTGTCATCCACAGTTGGAGATATGCACTTGCATGCTCATCCTTTTTGCTTTCTCCTCTTCTTCCCCCTCCTCCCCCTGCCATCTGGATCCTCGTCCCATGAAGCAAAGCTTTAGCTTCCTGTGTCTTATGGTTTTATTTTACTTTTTACATTATTTATATATTGAGATTTTCATGAAAAAGAAACAGGAATAGTTAGCCTCCTGTGCCTGGTTTATTTTGCTTAGCAGTGTAGTTCAAGCTACACCCAACATCCTACAAGTGGCTCAGGTTTATCCTTCAGGATAGTTGAGCAGTACTCCATGGTGTATAAATATCACACTTTCTTTACTCATTCACTTGTAGAGGAACATCTTGGCTACTTCCAAAATTTAGGCATTATGAATTGTAGTGCTGTAAGTACATAGTATTGCTACTAATTGAAATGAATATAATTCATGCAATTAATGTGTAAAAATAAACGCCAGGAAAAACCACTCTGAAGCACAAGGTACCACAGAATGTTTGTCACTGTTCTGAGACAAAGTTTCATTATATAGATCAGACTGGCCTTGAACTCACTACATAGGTCAGGCTGGCCTCGAACTTCTAACAATCCTCTTGCCTCAGCCTCTTGAGTGATGGGATTACAGGCATGTACCAACATCAGCAACTGTGTTGTATTTTTAATTATCATAAAGGCAGGCTAAAAATTTGAGGGTGGCTGTATTTTCCAAGTTCATGTAATTAACTTGCTTTTGACTCAACATTTTACGCACCTGCAAAATTCTCAACTTAAACATTCTGCTATTTATTATCTATTTAAATAAATATGTATGAGTTTCAATATGCTAAGAACAAAGGTAAGTCGATTATTTATTCATTGTCTACAAAATGTCTTAAAAAGCGTAAAGGGACATGCAAGGGAATGAGAAGCTAGAAACTAAAAGAGATAGAAGTTTTGGAATTCCATTTTATTCATGGAATTCACATTTTAAGATTTGTAAACTCCTAAGGTGATAGGTAGCAACCACCCATGCGTGACCTAGTCATGGACACAGAAGTTTCAAAGCCTCGCAGAAGTTGATCAAATGTCTCCTTAGCTTTCTGTGACATGAACCATCACTTGCTACATGATGACAATGATCAAACCTTTCGTAGACTCTCACTGTTTATGACAATCACATGTCAATATGCTCATCATTTGGAGGTTTTGCAAGAACAAGCTAAATATTTCAAGTGCAGAACTGATTCTTTATGGATACTGCAGGTCGCTAGACCTTGCCTATCTCCCTTGTCTCTCTGGGCTACAGTTTGGATTCATCTCTCACTATCTCATCCACATTCTGCTCAAAAATTTACAAACTGCAGCTACTCAACACCTTTCCTTCTCCCCTAAATATTCAATTCAAAAGATATGAAGTTTCCTCTCCTTTGGCTGATTGCGATGTTGTGGTCATTCAACAGCTTGTTCATCACTGTATTGACCTTACCCTGATATACCACTATCAGAAGAGTTGAATATTTCCATATTTTAGCATAGGTAAATATAATATTATACAAATATACTAATATAGTTTACCTATATAGCTACAATTTATATGGATATATAATAGCTGACAATGTAATAGCTAAAAATAGCTAACAGTTTGTATGGAAAAAGGTATATTATATAATATGCATACATATATATGCTTTCCAGCTGTAGGATATTCAACTTAGTAACCACATGTGTTATGGTTTGTATCTAGTTGTCCCCCCAAAGTTCATGCAGTCATGGTGTGGGTTTCTAGAGTTTGTGATTAACTCATGATCCACTGGGACTAGTGGTGTGATTGCTGCTTGGATTATGGGTGTGAGTACTACATCCAGCCTGGGGTAATAGCCTGAACACACCTTAAGGGAGACAGACTTCCTCTCTGTAGCCATTGTTGCTGCTACTCCTCCCATTTGCTCTCTGCTCTTTGCCACCACCATGAAGGTTGTTCTCTGCCACATGCCACTCTGCCTTGTTGGAAGCCAGGTATGGACTCAAACCTCCACACTCTGTGATCTAAATAAATCTTTCTTTCCTTAGTTTTCGGTGTCAGGTATTTTATCCCAGCAACTAGAGAAAAGTAACTGAGGCAATATGGGAGATCCATCTTCAGTACAAAAATTCTATCCCTTTTAAAATGTACTGCACTCATGAAAGATGATATTAATTTCATTATTCCAAGATACAAACCCTGAGGCTGATAGTGATGTCAAAAGTGGCCTAAAGTTGCATCCCAGTGTTCGCTGTAGATCCTGGATTGGAACCAGGCCAGCCCAGAACCTTAGCTCACATTATATTTTCCATCTTTGCACACCTCTCTGTTAGTCTGGGTATTTCTATTTCTATCAATCATCTATTCAAAATCTCAAGTTCACTCTATAAACATAGAATTTATCCAGAATCTTAGCAAAAAAAAAAAAAAATGTGCCAGGAGATTCAAATCAACAAATTTATAGTATTTTATTTTTGCAAAATGTCACTGCTTTTACTCAAGCATTTTCTCGCTGTTGGAGGAGCCAGCCTGACCACACACTCATTGGTAAACTCTGGCTCCTTCACTTTCCCTCCCCCATGAGACCTGGCTTCACTAATGGCCTCTCGGTGTCAGATTTGTCCTAGGCTATGAAGGCGGACTCACACATCCAGCAGCAGCCTTTCTGCACAAGTGTGACACCTCTCCCAGCTCCCAAAGGCCACTCTATAATGCTTGATCGGGTCCAGAGAGAACAGCCTGTCTAAAGCACTCATTCTTCTTAGAGAGGAAACAGTTCCCTTAGAAACAGGGATCACAAAAGAGCTCTTAGAATAGCTACTCCTAAGTCCAGGCGTTGTTAGTCCCCGCCCTCAGATACTTTTTAATAGAGACACAGTATGAAGAGCGAGAGTCCAGCTGGACTTAGGCAATGACAAGGAGAGATGGCCAAGACCGCTGCCAGCCCCAGATAAGTGTATTCAGCACTCAACAAAAGGCTCAGCACAGGCAGGGCATTCAATAAATACTTGCTAAGTGCTTGGATGGGTCTCAGGTTCACCTGAATCTGAATAGGAGCGTAAATGGAATTTAAATGGAAATCAAAAGATCAAGGCATACTTTTGCGTATTACCATGGCTGTAGGTAATGTAAATCTTTTCCGTTATTTCTATTTTCCCTATCTATCACACAGAAGCGATGACAGTTATCTAGCTGGTCAGCCAAACACGGTTGTTCATGAATATGAAGCGATCATCTAAATTTCAAATCCATGTATAGAATTATATTCTTAAATTCATTTTCTCCTTTTAAAAACTGTGAGATGACTACATTTCCATAACAGTGCACACGCGTCGGTGGCACTTAACATGCTATGCCAGCTAACAGCTTTTTGTCGACACCACCAAGCTGTGAATATTGTGGGACAGAAATCTCATTTCTGGACCCATCGCAAAGTTTCTCCTACTATGTTCAACAAATGTTTTTTAAAGTGACAAACTGAATGAAAAAATACAAGAATATTTTGTCCAAATTATTCTTACTGCAGCCTGCAAACCTGGATCTCTGTACCTGAGAACTCTGAGTAACTGATAACTATCTGCATGAATTGCCACTTGAATAGAATATTTTTTCACTGTTAGGTAACATCTGACTTGAGGCCTAAATTAAATGATGTGTATTTTGAAAAGTTCTACACTGTTGCTCACACCAACTGAGACATAAGCTCCCAAAAGGAAGAGATCAGATTGGTCTTGCATGTATTCCCAGCACTGGAAAAAACAATTTACAGCAGACGACAGGATATACTAGGACGCTTCAGCGTTTGTTTGTTGGATGAATAAATAATTCAAGAATGCTAGGAAAGAAATTTGTAGCAAGAGAACACAATGTTCACTTAAATATTTTTTAAAAACCCACTATTGATTTTACATACCTTGCTGATTTCAAATCCAAAGACTTCCTCAAAATAGGCTGGCTGGCTAATGAGCAGTAAGTAGAAAGTCCAGCTCCTGCAGAAGTTCGCGACAATGATTGCATAGACGGGCATAGATGTAAAAAATTTCCTCCACGGAGTCTTGAATTTCTGCAGTTTCAGAAAGAGAGTCACTCTGATCATTTTTAGTGGTTTCCACTTTCAATGTAAACAACAGATACTTTCTATTTTCAAGATGGAGATGATGTGGATGAGCCAGCAGTAGACAGGTGAGAACGAGTTGATCATTATAACCACCCAGGTAGCTTTTGCCATATGCATAATTGCTGAGTGACAAATCTAAAGTAACAATCTATCATGATTATATCATTCCAGGTTTAAGAATATGTGAAGTTCCCAAGTATACAGAAAATTCCAAAACTGTAAATTATAGTTTCCAAGATATTTTAGTATGTTGCAGGAACCATTATCATCTGAGGCCTTCTGATAACTAAAATATTTCATTCAAAATATCAAAAATTCAATCTGCTTGGTAGGAGGATGGCAGGCAACATAAAGAATAAATGCTTCCAAATCCTCTCGGCATCTATTGTGCCACTACCTGTCTGTAAGTCCTCTGGACAGGCAATGGTGACCATTATTTTCTATGACTGACGAGAACAAGGTTCTAATAAAGTCACTCTGTCTGGACCCAGGTTAAAGCACTCACTCCAGGACACCTTGGACACATGATGGGTGAAGTGGGGTTGTTTTGGGAGGCTCTGTGAATTGAACTCCGAACCTCACGTTTGCCCAACAGGCATTATGCCACGGAGTTAATTTCCAAGCCCTGGGCTAAAATGTTTTATATATGATCTTCAAGACATTAAAAGTTAGCAACCTAAATATGGCTGGGTTTGGCTGTGGTTGCTTCTGAAAATTAAATCTAGGGCACCTAAATTATTTATTTATTTATTTTTATTATTTTTTTTATTTATGCAGTACCAGGGATTGATCTCTGCACCTTGCACTTGCCAGGCAGTACTTATGCTGCTGAGCTATCTCCCTAGCCCTCACTTAAGTGTTTTAGAACTGAGAATATTCATCATCTTCTCAAATATTTTGCAATTATTTTGAAATCAATATAGTTTGTGAAAGTATGCACAGCCTAAAATAATTGTATTCACTATTTTTAAAGGGCTTAGCATGACCAATGGCCAAAAGAGGTTGTAACCATACCTTTGCCCAAGATTCTTTTTTTTTTTTTTTTTTACATTTTAATTAGTTCACATGAGTAAAAGAAAATTCATCTTGGGAATTTGGTACTTGCCTCTAACATATCTTAAAGTCATTTAATATTATATTCCTCCTCTGCCCTTCATCTCTCTTTCTCATCCTCTTCTTTTCAAATATAGATTTAATAATTATTTCTGGATGTGTGCCCTCATGTTTTTAGTATTACTGTGACTGTAACTAACCTTTTGGTTTTTGAGATAGCCACAACAGTGCCTCGGTTCACGAACTCAACTGTCTACACAGTCCTGGTCACAAAGCAAGGTGGATACAAGCTGAATCAAATTTCCCCATAAAATCAACACTGACTCTAATGATTGAATTGGGCTCAGTTCTGGTCCACCTCTGTTCGTGAGCAGTGTTGTGGAAAGAATCACCCTTATGAACCAAGGTACCACCTGTATTTTCTGTGCATCTCAGCCTGGCATCCAGCTCCATATCCGCCCACTTTGAAAGCAGTGCAGTTGTATGTTATATTGCACTGGCCATAATCATATGGAAAACAAAAAGAAACAAAAGCCAAGTGCCGTAATAATGTTCAATGAGTACTAATATAGGGTAAACTTTCTAGGGACAGTATAATAAGTACGTTTACAACAGCTAATAAAATAATTGAGTATGTTTCAGAAAAATGCTATCAGATGAAACAACTTATGCTATAGAACATAATAGAAATAAATCATGTTTCCCAGCTGAGGAAGTGTTTCTCTATCCATGGCAGGATCATCTTCCCAGAGTAGCTTTTGCTTCAGCTACAGGACAGTTCATAAAGTGTAAAATTATCTAATTTTATACCATAAAAACCTGGAGCGAGCTGGAGGTGGGCTTATGGTAAACTGGCAATATACTATGTATTGAATTGGCTGTTTGCACTCCACAGAAGTGCTTACATTTTCCTGTTATATTTTATATATTTCTTTTTTTGTGTTTTTTTGTTATATGAAAAATTATTTTAGCAAATAGAAGCAAAACAAACACATTAGTCAATTACAGCCTGGAACTCTACAGTGGATCCAGATGAAAAACACACAGCTTCAGAAGAACATGAAAATAGAGGATGCGTCAGAATGCAAACAAGGTCTGAGAAATTTGAGGGTGAGCTAGACTTTGGGTGAGGTTGGCTGGTTGCTGTGCTTGTGACAGATCTTTCAGACTACTGAGATTGCAAATAAGAAACTACTTTTTTCCAGAGATGCATGTGAATTAATTATATATGGATAAAGTGTTTTACTTTGACAGTATTCAGTGAACAAATGACAGGATGTCACCCATTTTCCCACCTATATGCAATAAAGATGTTCCTAGTAAGGTCCCCTCACTTTTCCAAATTTCTGTATTCCAACTGAGAAACACAGGCATCCATTGTGGACTGAACCACTTACATGATGTTTGAAGCCAAGCCCAAGCTTGGGTTTACTGTGAAGCTACACGATCACATGAAATAGCAGGAGAGGAACTCTATTGCACTTCTTAAAAATCATAGGTTTGGAAAATGAGGAGTTAGACTTCATGCTGCTCTATCAACCCACTTCCTATTCTTTTGGGGTTTATTTCTGGGAATGTGCTGTCATAGAAGAAAGTTCTGATTTTTATAAAATCTATGCTTGATCTACACATGGGATCTCTCAAAAACTGAGAAAGGAAGAAAACTAAGAAACTACTGAGGAAAAAGCCTGAGCCTAATTTCCTTTGGGAGTTGGTCTGCAGAAATAAAGGCAAATTTGAGAACCAGTCCTCGGGGAGCCTACGTTTAGTTTCTGCTTACAGCAACTGCAGGTGCTCGGCACTGGGCTCCTACCCCTACCTTGGCATCCTCACTTGCTACTTGGCTAGCTACCATTAGGAGTCATCATCAACCCAGGTGCAGAAGGAACCAGCAAGTGGAAAGTGTATTCCAACCTCTCTAGTCCACACAACTACCACCAAAAAGTGTTTTAAAATAAGGAAGACTTCACTTCCAAATAATTTCCAATATGGGACATTTATTACTCATTACAAGTGAAACTATGCTCAATAAATATGAATGGCAAATTTTCTCTTCAGATGATATGCAAAAGGCATGCATTTTCTAACACATGAATTAGAAAACCAGAGCTAAAATAAAACACAGTCAAAGCGGGCAAGGGAGCATTTTTAAAAAGCAGGCAAAGTATGAAGTAGAGAGGGCTTGGGCACCTCAACCAGTGAGTTCTATTTTCCAACTCTTGGTATAAGGAAGGATAGTTATTAGACTCCATAGCCCTGCTTTTGATAACGAATATTTTAAAATAATATTGTATTACTATTAATTTTTATGTATGGCATATTAATGACACATGGAGTAAAATATTTGCATTACTGAAGCAGGACTATATTGCTGTTCTCTATAGGCAAATCGTCCTTAAGAAACCAAATTCAAAGAAAAACACGTCACAATATTGTCTTTAAAAGTCATGGTATTCTCAATAACCTTTTAAGCTTTTCTACTGGCGTATTTTAGATATGCATATTGGTAGCATTCCTCATAGGGAATTTGTGCCTACACAAGACACATCTGGCTTGTGCTTTTTTCCATTCCTTTTCTTTCTTTTCCTCCCTTCTTATCATGATTTGCAAAAGCCATATTTTTCATTTTTCCTTTCTCTGCTCTTCTTCCCTTGTCCCTTTCTTCCTTTCCCCTTCCTCCTACCTAGCTCCCCTTCTCATTTGAACATTTCTTTCTCATCTGCCAAATTTTAAATATGATAATATTTCATTTATTAAAAAAATTAAAACATGTTAATAATGTTACCCATAGACGCAATCCCTGGTTTTATAATACTTCAATATCTCCTGAATCACATCTATTAAGCTTGAAGTTAGAATATATATTAAACAAAAATAGCCATTTTCATAGAGATTCCCCCTTATTTAAATTAACATATTGGTTCAACTTGCTTGAACTATGTGCCATATAAAGGTATTTTTTAAAAAACATGATTAGTTTTTTTAGTCATATTGAAGTCAAAGACAGATTTTAAGATGCTTTAGAAAAGATAAAAAAAATTATAGATAAAGGAAGTAGCAGTGGTGAGTGAGGGAGTATGGACAGACCAAAAAAAATAAAAATAAATAATAATAATAATAACACAAATGATAGATTCAAACTAGTTTTAATACAGTAGGACTGATCAAGTAGTTTGATCCATCAAGGAACATGGGATGGAAAAATAAGAGAAATATACACCATAATAAAGTTCTTACTTCCATTGCACCTAACAGATTTGCACTCTCTCCAATGCTTTCTTCTATGTACCTACGTTCTTCATCTGTAATAGTAGGGTGTTTTGCAGGGCTCTCGTAAGACACCAAAAGCCAAAACATGTACCAGACCATCCCAAAACTTCCTGTAAGAAATGGTGTAAAAGAGGAAGTGAACATAAGCTATCACATATTTCCACTTATGAGTTACAATCTGAAATAAAGCCTCATGACAAACACAGCCTGCATGAAAGAGAACTCGACATCATGTCTGTGCAGCTGATGTTGGTCTTCTTTGTCTTCTTCTTTGCCACAAGATGTCGAGCTACCTGAAGGCTGGCCCTGCAGCCATACCTCTGTCTCTGCTGAACCACACTGATACGCATGAAACTCACAGCAACTAACTTTTGCGAATTTAAGAACATTTTCATAGGTCCGACCATCTCTGGGCAATTCCTATTCTGGGTGCTTGGCTCTGTGGGATAACATAATGAGCAAGCAGTCTTGTCCTCAAAAGAATTTTTAGGATGATTTCTTTACTTATTTTTGCCTTTCATGTATGAAAATAGTCATCATATCCAAAGGAAAATAATTTTCATTCCATTTTATCTTACCACTTCCAACCTAGTAAATAAAATACTAAATAAAATACTGATTATGTTACCCTGAGTCACTGTATTATGTGAAGAGGGATCTTCTATAATAAATGTAAAACATTTTATACTATATGTATCTGCACTCTACATAGTGCTTTGCATATACTATTGCCTATTGAACAGTCTTTGGGCAGGCAAAAGAAAGAAATTCCACGGCCATGAACAGTGTGCAAGGTCTGTTCATACTCATCCTTGTTGAGCACTGGAAATGTTAAAACGTGCTTATTGGGTAATATAAATCAATAAATAGTAATACAAATGTCTGAGCTACTTTCTTTCATTGCTGAAACACAATACCCAATGACCAAAGTTAAAAGGAGGAAAGGTTTATTGAGCTCACTGTTTGTGGAAGTTTCAGTCCATAATTGTCAGCCTTCAGGGCAGGGTGGCATGGCAGGGAGCAACTGTTCATAGCAGCAGAAGGCAACCAAAGAAACAAGGAAAGGCAGCCACCCCTCTTGCTGCCGCGTGTACTTCCTGCCGTCTACTTGGATGAGGGCTCTGCCAGGCCAATCAGCATGCTATTCAGCAGCCACTCATCCTTCACCCCAGCACCCTTAATCCCAACATTGCACCTGTAAGCAATCACACACTTTAGATCCAGCCCTCTATGAGAAAAAAAAACCTCTGTGATCACATGAGACTTGGGGACACATCTGGGCACACACCATAACTATGAAAAATAATTTCAAGGGACTTATTCTGTGTTTCTAGCAGTAGGCCATTTCAGTTTTCCTTTAACTGTTCTTTTTGTTCCCTGGGTAACAATCTAAATGCCTCATTCTCTTTTATGCTTTATTTTTTGCCTAATGAGGGTACCAGAAATACTCCTAATACTGTACATAGTATGATGCTGTTGTTCTGTGTGCCTTTTAATTACTGTACATGCCAGGACACATGCTTTAGACCCAGTGTATGAAAAGGTGGCATTATGCAGTGGTTATAGAGTAATATCTTCCCCACATTCATATTCCAGCTTTCTCTCCTGAGCTATATGATCCAATCAGTATCAGAGTCTCTCAGCCTTCATGATAAAATGGAATAATACATCACCAAGAAAAATTAAAAGAGATAATCTGTAAATAAGCCAGCGTACTGGATGGCATAAATTAAGCATCTAATAAACAAGAGCTCTGAACATTCAGTCTTAATCATTACCATTAACTAAATTTATCTAAAGTGCTGTGCCTTCTGCTAA
>PVKN010040557.1:0-10700 GCA_004027915.1 Capromys pilorides
ATTAGAATCACTGAAAAATACTTGGCTTTTGTTCTCACATCAAGTATCATTTTTTATACATTATTTTGGAATGCATTCCTCCTATGTATTTCATGGTTTCAGAAAGTGGTGAATTATAGCTGAAGAATTACCACATTCATTACATTTGTAAGGTTTTTATCCCAGTGTGATATCTTTGATATTTCTTAAAAGATGAATCATGCTAGTAGGCTTTTCTGCACTGATCTCATTTATATACTTTCACTACTGTATGAACAGTTCTATGATTGTTAATATGTATCTTCTGTATAAAGTTTTCCTGTGGTCTTTACATTTGTAGGGTCCTGCCACCACACAGGTTCTCTGGTGAGCTTGATATGCTCTATCATATCTAGCTAAAGGTTTTATAGCATGCAACACATGCATTGGGCTTTTTTTCAGTATGAATTCTTACACCTTCACTTAGGTGTCTGGTCTGTCAGAAGATTTTCCCACATTTGTTGCAAGTAAAAGGTTTCTCTCTAGAATGAGTCCTCAAACACTGGATCAAGTTAATGTTCTGGTTGAGGCTTTCTAACATTTATCACATATATAAGGATCAGTGTCAGTTCTGTGGTGTTGATTAAGTGCTGAGCAACATCTGAAAGTTTCAACACATTCTTCACATTCAAAGCATTTCTAACTGGTACATGTTCTCTGGTGTGCATTAAGAGACACACTTTGACTAACAGCCTTTTACATTACTTACATCTGAAGGGTTTCTCACCAGTACGAATTCTCAGGTGTTCAGTAAAGTTAATGGTTTGGTTGTGCATTTTTTACATATATTATATTTATAGAATTTCATTCTTGCAATTTACTAGATGATTAACCAAATTTAATTTGTACTTGTTGTGCTTTCTATGATATCATGGTATAACAATTCCTAGGATATGTCACTCTTTGCAGTTGACTTTCTGGTTCCTGTTTTACCCTTCAAATCTGTTCTGGAATTTCTTAGGTCTTCTTCCTCTGTCATTCATAGCTCTTCTCCTTTCTCCAATCTTAATAGGCATGGAAAGTTGATATCCTGACAATAATGCCAGATTCTAGTAGCTCTCCAGAATCTTCGCAAAAGCCCACCACTCCTTCTAAAACCCATAGTTGTCCTTGAAGTTTATCACTTCCTGCCATTCTACTGTCATGTATCTAGGAGTTACTCCTCTAAACTCTCTCCCTGAGTATCATCAGCACTCTGAGATAGTAGAGTTTTTCCTTCAAACATTATAGTCACAACCTCCCACATGGTATCCCTTGCTGGGTCTTGCTAGATCATGCAGCTTTACCCAAATGCTGACTGATTGGGCAATGAACAGGAGCTGCTGTGCATTATGATACCTGCCTGATCAGGCCAGTTCTCTTCTATTGAGGAAACTGCTGCCCTCTCTTCACAGTTGAATAGTTCTTCTTGGGTCACCAGCTCTTTCCCTAAAGAGTTTTGTTTGTCCCCGCATTATAAGGACCTGGTGGCTCCTACAAGTCCGTGAGTTTTAACAACTAAAACTCAGGGTTGGCAGAAAGTATCAATTGCAAGATAAGTGTAAGATGTTTGATACTCAGAAAGACAGTGATGTTAAGCTCAATTATCTATGTTATAGAGTAATAGTATCATGAAGCTTTTCTGATGGAGGTTTGAGAATGTAAGTTAACAGTCCAAAAATTGGAGAAAAGAAGGGTTACAAGGATAGCCAATATTTTGGCCCTATCCCTTCAAGGTCAGTGAGGACTCAGGACATAAGAGAACCTGTGCCGTATCATCCTATAACTTGGAGGTTTCCCAAATTTTCTGTTCAAGGAGATTAAGGGACCTCAGAGGAAAGGGATAAATGAAGTATAGTGTGCCTAAGGAGAGTCACCTACAGAAAGGACATTCTCTCAGGCTTTCACAGAGAGCAAATTGGCCAAGCAATGGCCATGACTCATCCCAATGGCTAACATTGGCAACATCTCTACAAAGCACTGTACATGGTTCCAAAGTTAATCCTGAGGGGATTTGACCCTGGCAGATACAAAAGATGAATGATCTCTTATACAGGTCGGGCCTTAACTTGCCCTTGATCACCCAGCAGAAAAGCTTAATTATGAAACATAGAACACAGAGCTAGATCAGTATGACGAGCTGTAAGAGGCTTATACCAACAGCCTCCAACATTGCCAGTTTCACCGGTATACCACTACAATTATGGAACGTTGGACTATATATACAACTACTCTCTTTTTGTACAAAGAAACGATAAAATTTTTGTTGTTGTTCTTGTTGTTTCTTTTTTTCCTCCCCTACTAATATAGATTAGAAAATTTATCATGTCTACACACTGTGTTCTGTACAACTACTATGAGGACAACAATATTCAATGTATCAATTATTATGAATGCACTACTAATATGTTTTGAAACTATCATATTGTTATTTCTTACTAAAAAAATTAAAAATTAAAAAAAAACAACTAAAAATCAGGCTGTTAGTTTGGGATATGGGTTGGTTTAAGTACATGAGACTGTGCTATTCTAGAGGAGCAAGGGCAAGAAAAGAGATTCAGAAGTTCTTATCCTATATCCAGAATGCAAGAGCCTATAGACATACATCTAAAATGTAGATTTCAGAAACAGCACAGAGACAATGCATTTTCACCACAGTAGGATTTCTGCAGTAGAAGTCTCAGTAGAGGACTTGTGGCTATACACTGTGCTTACTGCTGGCCATATATACATTGCAAGGCCCAGAGCTCATGTAGGCTTCTCTGGGAAGCCAGCAAATGCCTGACCTCCAGACTGGGCCAGGTTCTTTTCAAAACCAGGACCTCCTGCATTAGGTGGGAGGGGCACCTTGAATAGGCTGCTGCTCTAACGCTGGAAACTGAAGCTGCAGCCTGCTGCACACTGGACCTGAGGCCTCATGCTGCCTACATTTCCCAGACAGACCCTCTTGACTACCATCCATACCAAGCAGAGGATGTGGACATCTCCAGAGACTCAGCTTCCTGCACAATAGCAGGGACATTTAAAGAGCACATTGAATCAGATATGGTGATGCATACCTGTAGTCTTCACTACTCAGGAGGCTGAGACAGGGGCAATCATAGTTCAAGGCTATCATAGGCAACTTAGAAAGATCCTGTCTCAAATCAAACATAAGACTAAGCAAATAAAGGGCTGGGTTCATAGCTCAATGGTAAGGTTCTTGCAAGTGCCTGGGTTCAAATTCTGTCAGAAAAATAAGAGAACACATTTAATGTGTGTATATATTTATGTGACTGAGGTATATAGTAGGTATTGTTCCCACATGGTGATGTAGGTAAAGCTGTACTTACATCTATCAGCTCACATAGTGATGCGCATTTGTAATCCCAGCACTCAGGAGCCTGAGGCAAAAGGATTTCCACAATTTCAAGGCCTGTCCGAACTACATAGCTAGACCTTGTCTCAGCAGCTCCTCTCCCCATAAAAGCTATGGTGTTTAATGCTTTTGCATTATCTAGCTAGCAAATTTAAATCAAACAAAACTAAATAATGGAAAAGAATAGATCTAAAATAACAGAACTTCCAGAATTTAGTAATTCTTAAAAGCAAGAATATAAATATAAGAATTAACTTCCCTGAAGAGAAAAAAGAGGTGGAATACTAATTTCATGAATTGCATCAATAAATCAATAGCAGGCTAGGGAGATAGGCAAGCGCAGGGACCTGGGTTCAATCCCTGGTACCACATGCCATGACAGCCCCAGAAACTGGGCATGGTGGTATATGCCTATAATCTCAGCAGTGGGGAGCCTGAGACAGGATGATCATTATAAGTCTGCACTGAATAGCAAGAACTTGTACCAAATACATAAAATAAATAAAAGATTTCTTTAAAAATTAAAAATAAGCCAATAGCTACAAGCAATGACAACCATAGCTGGGTGTGGTGCCACACACCTGTAATACAACACTCTTGGAGGCTGAGGCAGAAAGATTGCAAGCTCCAGTACAGTCCAGGCAAGTTAGCAGCTTAGGCAGAGCCTGTCTAAAAATAAAAATAAAAGTAAAAATAGAAATGGTTAGAAGTGTAGCCCAGTACAAAATCCTCAAACTCAGTCCCCAGCAGCAAATGAAGTAGGAGTTGGCAAAGGCAAGGCAGAGAACATCACAATCCCTGATTTGAAATTATACTATAAAGCTACTGTGAAAAACAATATGGTACTGGAAAAAAAAGCAGATCTATAGGTCCATAGAATGGATTAGAAGACGCAGAAACAACTCCAGTCATACTCAGCCACCTTATCTTTGATGAAGATGCCAAACACATGCACTGGAAGAAAGTTAGTCTTTTTAATAAATGGCGCTGGAAAAACGGGCTCTACACGTGCTATATATTAAAACTTGATCTATATCTTTCATCATGCACCAAACTAAATTTTAAATGGATTAAAGATCTAAATATTAAAACAAAAAACTTAAATCTTCTGGAAGATAGAATAGGTAAAATTATTGTAGACATTGGTGTATAAAAAGACATGAATAAAACCCTAATCACATTGGAAAAAAACCCTCTGGGATCTCATCTTATTAAAAAGCTTTTGCATAGCAAGAGAAACCACCACCAGAGGGAAGAGACATTCACAATATGGGAAACAAAATGTTTACCAGATGTTCCTAAGACGAAGGACTGTGTTTGAGAACCTATAAAGAACTGAAAAAAATCAGATACCCCCCACAATGATTCAAAGACCCAATTCAAAAATGGGCATGAGATGAATACGTGCTTAGCAAATGAAGAAATACATACGACCAATAAATATATGAAACAATGATCAACATCATTGGTCATTCAAGAGATACAAATTAAAACAACACAGATTCTATCTCACCCCAGAAAGAATGGCTATTATGAAGGAAACAATCAACCAATGATGAATTTTGGTGAAGAAAGGAACCCTTCTCCACTGTTAGTGGGAGTACAAACTGGTGCAACCAATGTGAAAATCAGTGCAGAAATTCCTCAAAAAACTAGAATTGGAGGTCCTATTTGGCTCACCTGTTCCTCTACTGAGTATCTCCCCAAAAGAATTAAAAACATTATACCACAGTGATATATGTACATTCACGCTTATAACAGCACCACCTGTCATTGGTAGATCCTGGAAACAATATAAGTGCTCATCAGCTGAGGAACAGATAAAAGAGATGTGATCTTTTTATACAGTGGACTACTACTCAGCCATAGAAAAGGATAAGCTGAAAACTTTTATAGGTAAATAAATGCAACTCAAGACCATACTCAAAGGGAAATAAACGAGACTCACATGCAAACTTCTTGTGTTCCTACTGTGAAAAGCTAAAAAGTAAATAGGATTCAAAGTGCACAATAGTTATTGTGAAATAGGGAGAAACTGTTTAAAAACAAAGAGAAACTAGGATGAGGGGAAGAAATGGAAGGGAAGGAAAAGGAAAAAAGAACAGGCAAAAAAAAAAATATATATATATATATATTTGTGAATATATTTGTATATTTAATATATGAATATATATAGTTTTAGATATAAATATATAATACATAAATATATTTATATAATATATATTATACTATTTTCTCTTAAGTCATTGAAAAGAAAGATGTGTTAATTTTAATTGAACAATTAAATGCTTATATCTTATACTCTGTGTAAATAATTTAAAGATAATAATATGCAATGTATCAACAATTGTTACATGCCTATTATCTTGTTTTGATTTTTGTTTTGTTTTGTTTTTTTTTTTGAAAATAAAAACAAAGAAAATGGGAGTGGGAGTGAGAATTAGGTTGAATTTATTCACATCTCCATCCTCAGCCAAGCTCTGTCTTGTACTGCAGCTGTATGACCATTTGAGGGAATTTATGCTGTGCATGGACTAGAATTTCTACATATTTGGGGTTTATTTCATTTTCTAAAAGAAAGCACTGACTTAGTATCTGCTTGACAGCTCTGAACTCTAAGCCCTTGTGACCTCTGAGGTGCTGAGCCTTGGAAGCTGGCCTGTCATGGCAGGCTTGGAAACCCTCCTCCTTGCCTCTTGAGAACATCGTGGTGCTTTCCTGCTCCACAGCAGAGAGCTCACTCTCAACACTCCAGACTCACACAGTTGAGTCAGGACATCCAGACAGATATACAGCAGTCAGTGTGAAGATGCAGAAATGCTGTTCATGCATGGCTGCCTCCTGCTGGGACCCAGTGCCACCTGCTGGCCTTGTCACTGTCTCGTTAACAGGCCAGTCTAAGGGTGCACAAGATGTCTACTCCACACTTGTGCTTTTCTGGAGCAGAAAACAAGAAGTGTAACAGCTGTGTGGTGTTTGTTTTCTTTTGGTGCAGACAGAGGTCAAAGAAACCACAGAACAGGCTAAGTCACAGCTCCTCTCTCTCACTTATATAAGGATCACATGAGCAGGTGTACAATGTTTGTTTCCTCTGGGTATAAAATAAAAATGTGTTTGTTTCTGTGCTAATCCTCATTTAATCACTTCTATTTTAATCAAAATACTTCTTGAATTTAATCTGTGACTGCAGGTACTCTTGCTTTCATTGAGTCAAACCTTGGAAAACTGTCCTATTTCAGTGAGAAAACTTGGGATCCTTTCAGTGTTGGTTGGAATATAAGTTAATATAACTATGATGCAAAACAGCCTGGAGGTTCTTCAAAACACTAAGTATAGAGCTATAAGGACCCAGAAATCCCACTACTGATGCACATTCCAAGGGTATGAAGTCAGTACATAGAGCAGCTTTCTGTCTTGCCCTACTCTTAACAGCCTTATTACTAAGAGCCAAAATATGGAGTCAAATTGAGAGTTTATTCATAGATGAATGGATAAAGAAAACATGGCAGGCCAGGGAGAGACCTCAGTGATCCAAGCACCTGTCTGTTTGATCCCTGGTACCACATGCTGTGCCAGCCCCATGCCAAATTGGCCACTGAGAGCATACAAGGTGGCACACCCCTGTAATCCCAGCTCTGAGAAGGATCAGACAAAAGGCTCACTATAAAGCTGAACTGTATAATGAGGCCCTGTACCAAATAAATAAATTAATTAATTAATTAATTAAATTTTTTAAAAATTTAAAAAGAAAACATGACATACCAAACAGAGTATTATTCAGCCTGTAAAAGTGAAAATTGTCATTTGCAACAACATGGATGATTATAGAGGATATTAAATGAAATATGCAAGGCACAGAAGGACTAATGTCAGATGATCTCACTTGCATGCAAAAAGAAAAATAAATCACAGACATAGAAGCTGGAGCCATAAGATTGGGAATACGTTGGTGTACAGGAGGAAAAGCTCAAGACATATATCGGATGACATGGTGACTACAGTTAGGAAGCCAGCTGGCATGGTGCACCCTTATAATCCTAGCATCCTGGTGGGCTAAAGTAGGAGAAGTCTAAATTTGACCTCACCCTGGGCAACTGAATGACTTAGCAAACCTCTGTCTCAAAAAAAAAATATTTAAAAATTTAAAAAATATATAAAAAAATGTCTGAGAATATGGCCCAGTGACAACAGCGTAGGTTCAAGTCAGATAGATATACAGCAGTCAATGTGCAGGTGCAGAAATGCTGTTCTTATGGCTGTCATATATGTATATATATGTAATCTTATATATAATATATATAATATGTTATATATAATATATTATATAATTATGCAATATATAAATATATTGTATTAATATATGTCACAATGCTATTATATATAATATTTATATATTATGTTATATATTTATACATATATATATATATATATATATATATCTTGAAAATTGCTGAGTGTAGATGTTAAGGGTTGTCAGGGCCAGACTAAGTGCCTCAAGTGCAGGGACAAGGGTTCAATCCCCAGCACCACATACTGCACCAGCCCTGCCTCCCAGCCCACTCAGCTGGCTACAGAGTCTGAGTGTGGTGACTTATGCCTGTAATCCCAGCGCTGAGGAGGTTGAAAGCAGTCTGAGCTGCATAGTGAGGTCCTTTATCAAACACATAAAACAAACAAACAAAAAGATATTAATGATTCTCAATATTAAAAGATGATAATGTTTGGGCTGGAGAGATAGCTCAAAGGTGTAAGCACCTACCTGGCAAGCATAAGGACCTGAGTTTGATCCCTAGTCCCACATGCCATGTAGTCTGGGCCATGGATGCCAAGCACGCCGTCTTGGTTTGGATGTGGGCGCCCACCGTGCAGCCCCAGAGCCTGGCATGGAAGTGCACACTTGTAATCCCAGCACTTGGATGAGCCAGGAGAATCTCTGCAGTCTGAGACCTGCCTGGGGGTACAAAAGTGAGCACAAGTCCAGGCCGAGCTGTATAGTGAGACCCTGTCTTGAAAGAAAGAAAGAAAGAAAGAAAGAAAGAAAGAAAGAAAGAAAGAAAGAAAGAAAGGAAGGAAGGAAGGAAGGAAGGAAGGAAGGAAGGAAGGAAAGAAAGAAAGAAAGAAAGAAAGAAAGAAAGAAAGAAAGAAAGAAAGAAAGAAAGAGGTGAACAAATGCATATAGATAGATAGATAGATAGATAGATAGATAGATAGATAGATAGATAGATACTTTTTTAAAATGTATTTGGTACAGGGTCTCACTACACAGTTTGGACTATGTAGTGATCCTCCTGCTTTCAGCCTCCCCCAGGCATGCACCACCACACCCAGTCTCTGTTGCCAGCTCAGTGGGCCCGGGGACTGGGCCAGCATGGCATGTGGTACCAGATATGGAACCCCAGTCCCTGAGCTTGTGTAAACAGGCCCTTAGTCTACTGAGGTATCTCACCAGCCTTAATAAAAGTATATGTTAAATGTCTTGAATATATAATTTTACACATCAATTAAAAATAAAACATTGAAAAAAAATGCATAGGCAACCCATAATTATTGTCCATGTGTAGCCCAAGGACTGACTTCATTATGTTAAAGATATGCTTTAAAAAATTTTTGGTGGCTGTCTGTGCCCTGCTAATTTGAACCACATCAGCATCATTATCTTCAAATGCACATCTCCAGATCCACTAAGTGAAGAATTACAGCTATCTATAGTAGGTGAGTTCTATGTTAAACTGAAATCCTCATGTTAGACATTCTAAATTCCAAAAGGGTCAAACAGTAAATATTTGATCTTCTGGGTATTATGATATTACTCAATATTAGTGTATTTGACCCTTCTGAGCACCTTATTTTCTGTCATATTTTTCTTCTTCCTCTATAATTTCTGTCATACTGTACTGAGTTAATTCAAATTGGGTCTAATCCAAAGTAGGATATTCAGCAATAAAGTTGATTTTACAGTACATTTCCACATTCATCTCCTCTTGAGTATCTGAAGATGACAAATTACTAAAAAACATTCAGTAAAATAATTATCCAAAATTATATTAATGCTAGTTTTGTTTTGTCTTTGTTTTTAAAGACCATAAGGGTGTAATAAATGTATGGCCATGTCTACAAATTCAAATCAAGAAGAAATGTTGCTACTAAATCAATTTCATTTATATTTTCAGACTTCCACACTTACAAGGCAAAACCTAATGCATTTATTGTCTTGGGACTTTCCATCCTTGGTTATACCACAGTCCTTAGATCTTATATAGGGTGAAGATGTAAGGGTAGGTGCCTTGTCTTTGCTCTTCCTGCTACACTGGCAACTACTGGAATGTCTGCTGTCAAGATGATCCTTCCAATACCAATGGATTCCCACAGCTTTTACATATGTTTGGGGCACAGAACCCTTTCTTGGTAAGATTCCCAAGCTTTCCTTTGTCTGAGAACTGCTCAACTGTTTCCTCTTGAAGGTCTTGGTATTTCTGTGTGGAGAATGTATGCTGAGTGGGACATAGGTCTCTTTTGTATCAAGAATTTATAAATTCTCTACCTTTTCTTTTCACCTTTACAGCAAGAGAGGACAGGGTGATAATTAGTCAAACAGAAGTCATTTTCTGTTTTGCCCAACTATTTATAATTTTTTTTTGTACGAGGGATTGAACTCAGAACCTTGCTCTTACCAGGTAGGCATTTGTGCTGCTGAGTTATATTCCCATTCTTGTCCATACTATTTAATGTCCTTACTACTTCTCTTCAGCAAACTCTAAAGACAGTGAATTCTCTTAAATCTTGGGCTTTTAAGCAATGCTGCGTAAAATAATTTTGGTCTGTTTTCCCTTCTTTCCCTCTACTGTGTCACTTTACTGAAAATGAAAGCTGGACTTAAAGTCTTGAACGTGAAGAAACGACAGTGGAAATGGGGTAAAAGGGGCTGTAACAAACTTGTAGGTGCATGTGTTCGAAAATCAGTTACATCTTCATAAACACCAAGTGTCAATGAAGATTAACACCATAGTTAAAACCATAAAACTTTCGGAGTTAGCCAATATTATAACTTCTTATTTTACTGGAGGGAAATTCCAATGAAATTTGAACTAATAAAACTTATCAATGGCTATTGTCATCTTCTGAGAAGAGTGTTAGCTAGCCACTTAAGTTTAGAATCTGGTGTCTCTGGAAATTATAGTTGCCCTCCATAACCTACATGTGTTAGTCTATTATGTAGTTACTTTCCACAGAAGGTTTTCTTTTCAAAAATTAAAATTTTAAGGAAGTGATTCCAGTCTACAGAAGCCAATCAATTTCATCCATATATTTTCCTCACCAAAGGTACATACTCCTGCTGCTTTACTAT
>PVKN010040558.1:0-10700 GCA_004027915.1 Capromys pilorides
TGATGTGATGCTTGGTTGAATAAGCCATTGTTGTTTGGAATAATTTTAGATGAAAGTGGAAACTTCTATCAGGTTCCATAAGACAGCAGTAGAAAAAGAAATATTTTATCTTATAAGCTGTCTTCCCACGCGTGCACGGAAGAATGTAGGAAGAGGAGAGAAATAGCAGCAATTGCTTTCTATTTGAGAAAGTAGGCATGGTTAAATTATTTCTCCTAGAGTGATAATAACATTTTAATGCCCAGCAGACCTCTGGCTACTTCTGGACAGATTCCAAGTTACTCATCTATGTCCTCCACACACCGAAGGAAAAATTCGTGCAGACTTGACTATCTCAAAGTAGCATGAATGTGGACAGCTTGGGAGGCCCCAGGCATGGAAACAACAAGCTGAACACTTAATACCAAACACATACTTGAGTAGAAAATAAAGGACGTGAGATTTAATTATAAATCTTAATTCAGTCCTTGGAAAATTCCAGAACTTCGTTTTGGAGATCAGTAAAGAGGGGTTCAGCCCAGCAGGTACATGGTAGAGTCAACGTGGATCCCTGGTACTCTGGACCTTGCCACAAACCTCTGTGTCCACATTGCAGGTATTGAGGTTCTTCCTGGCTCCCATAACGCATGCAAAAACTAAAAGGTCACCCGAGGCTCCAACAATTCTTAGTGGCTTTTACATTCAGAAGAGATGATGTGACATCAAGTTAGGGATAAATCCCTTCTACCTTCCTCTTCGTTTCTGAGCAGAAGCTGGCATTTTCCACTTGAAAACATCAGAGAACAGTAACGTCTATTCCTAGGACTGTGCCTTGCACTTTGGTTCGCTGCGTTAGGAAGTCCTTTCTTACGTTGAGCTGACATCGGTCACCTCTATTACTCCAGTTCTGGTCCTGGAGTCACAGGAACAATTCTTTAGTTGCATCCACATTAGGTTCCTTTCTTGCTACAGAACCTCCTGAGCCTTTCTTTCTGTGCCTGAGTTACCTCTCTCAGTTCTTACCTGTGGGGCCCAGGCCTTCACTCGTTATCAATCTGGTTGCCTGCACCTCGGATGGTCAGAAACCTACTAGAGCATTAAAGTTAAAATGGCACACACCACACTAGATTTCTCAGAGTAATCTAGGCCTACTAGTAAAACGCACTTGGCAAGTCATAAGCCAAGATATGAAAAGTATGCGAATGTTTTAGTCACTTCACTGCTTGATGGAACGAAACACTGCATGCGGAAAACTTAAAGGAACAGAGCTCTGCTTTGGCTCAGAGCTCAGAAGGTCCAGTCCGCATTCAGCAGGCTCACACTCGAAGACGCACAGAAAAAGATCTGCAAGGCAAAAAGCTACTCCCATTAGAGCAGGAGGAAGCCCAGAGTGAGGGGTGGGAGGGGCAGGGCAGGGAGGGACCCAGACGCATTGGTCCTGGCCCAAGACCTGCCCATTCCCAGGCCCCGCCTCCCAGCATCACATTGAGCCCTTGGACCCTGTAACTCCATCACCTTTCAACAGCCCTTTCTAAGAGCACAAGAGGCCTTGCAAACACATCCAGAGAGAAACCATCGCAGTGGACAGACTTTGTAAGCAATTCCTGGGCAGCTACGGTTCCATGACATTATTTGTTTTACTCTTAATGTCAGTTGAAATGTTGACATTTCCAGCATAAAAAGGGTTTTATTTATTTTTTAAATATTTATTTATTTTTTTTAATATTTAGGTGTATCGTCCTAGAGCATACATAATATTTCAGACATGACAGAATCCACTAGGGAAAGCCAAGAAATAGCATTTTATATGATGATATTATAAACAGAATAAAAAGCTCTGATTACCTCTGTTCAAGCCCCTTAAATCTGTGGCTTTGTACTTCAAATATTTGTGTCTTTGCCCACTCTTAAAAATATGTATTTGGTGCTTGTTCTTATTTTGTATTGACAATAGATTTACCCCAAAAGGAGGAATTATTATTTATCCTTCAAAATATCATGTTGGCAGATTTTGTTACGAAGTGATACACTCTCTAGGATTATCTATCCGCTGATTCACTTGAGATGATCCTCAAGTGGGCTTAGCACATTTATACAAATACTGAGACAGGCTGAAAACTTAAAAAATGGACTTAAAATGCGTGTTCTGTATGTCCAGGGTGTGCACAGACAGCAATGCAGCCCAGAATAATGATGGAACAAGCAGAGACGAGACCTCCCTCTTACTGATGAAAACATAGAAAGCGAGGCTCGAGACCCCCAAGGAGGAACACATAAAGCCCATATGTTAATCCTCTTTTTGAAAGTCAAACTTTAGTATTTGCCCATAAATAACAATGTGGCAGCATGGACCTGAAAGGTGATTAAAGCTTAATTATGATGGAAAAATGCATCTAGCAAATAATACTTCTTAATTCCTCCCAGCAACGGGAGCTGACACAGAAGTGAGGCAGACGAGCGTACAAGTGAGGCGAAGATGACTGGGTGTTAAAGAATTTAATTTCCTTGTACTGTGGCAAATTTCATTGCTATCACACTTCGTAATCACCTTCGACACTTCAGTAGAACGCGCCGACTTATCATTAATTTTTAAAATGTTACCTTGTATATGGATAATTAATCAGCAGGAACTGTTTGACTTGTCATTATTTAATTTGTGGGTAAATTTTATTTATGTGCACTTTAAACATAATAATTTAATTCTGAATTAGGTGCATTTCACTCTGCTTTAAAAGTGATGAAAAATTCAAGATAATGAAGCTAGTAAGGAATACTTCTAAATCATGAAATTACTTCTGGCATGCTAGCAAAAACATTCTTTTTCCAAGTTGTGAGATCTTGAGCTAAAGGGAGCATGTGGAATCCATCCCCCTTTCATGTCATAGATGCAGTGGAATTCACTGAATTCACTAAACTACAGGATGAGGGCAGAGAGCCTGTGTTTCATGCAACACACTGAAACCTTCACCTGCGACAAATCAATGGGAGCTCTCCTGTTGGCCTCTAGTGGTTCCAGCAAAGGCACCGAGAGATAGTCAGGGAGACACACATGAGAGAAAGCTGAACTCTCTCTGTCCTCAGTAGCTGTAGGGACTGGTCCACTACTCACTGGATACCGAAGCCCAGGGACGCCCAAGTCCTGTAGATGAGATGGAATAACACTTGCGCAAAAACTATGCACATCCTCACATATATTTCAAATTCTCTTTAGACGAGTACAGTACAATGTTTTGTAAATACTTGCTGTACTGTTTGGTGTAAGGATCAATGACAAGGAAAAAGTCCTCTCCATGGTAAGCTGGGACACACGGTGTATTTCTAAAACCATCTTCAGTCGGTGGTTGACTGAGCCAATAGGTGTAAAATGTGCAGACAGGGAGGGTGACTGTGTTATCTCTTATAGACAGAGAATTAAAGTGATCTTGATGATGAAAAGAACCTATTGTGTTGGGCCTATGGCTGGTGTCTGACTCAGTAAGAAGACTGTCGAGATGACTATGGCATTCATAACACAATAAATGAGTGGTATTTATGTTCTAGCAGTATCTTCATTAGCTACATGACCGTGGACAAACTGGCTACTCTGTTCGACTCAGCCTGCTTACCTGAAAATAGAAAGAAAAGACAAATAACTTAATTATCAAGACATGATGATAGCGAGTACAAAAGAGCCCATGTTCCTGAGCATGCTATTATCAGTAAAGAAAAACAGAAACATTGGAGGTGAACTTTTCTATAACAAACCTAGGAGACATACAATGTGCTATTTTGTATTACACTGATCTTGGAGCTTCTATGCTATACTACACATATCCTATTAAAATATAAGGCATAATCCAAAACTACACTGAATGTTTAGATTTTTAAAATTGATTGCAATAAAGGACACTGCCATTATTTTCCTTCAAAGTATTTCACCTGCTTCAAAGATTTCGGTTTTCCAGGTGGAGAGGAGAGGTGAGTACTAACGGCTCCCTGCAGGTAGAGGCCAGAGAGGCTGCTCCCATCATGCATTGCGCAGGACAGAGCTTAACCACAGAGTCCTCCAGCCATGGTATCAGGGATGCCAAGGGTACAGGATTCCAGTTACGGCTGAAGCAAATCCTAGGTCCATGTGACTTTAAGGATTATCCATTAATTTACTGTTTGACTAGATCCCTGCAGGATAATAAAGAGTATGTGCATTTTTATAGACTTCCAGATCATTCCACAGGGTTAGCAAATAAAGCCACGAATCCTGATTAAGAGGGACCAAGATGAATTGCTGTCCCAGGCACAGACGGGGAAGTAGACAGCAGATTGACATTCATCAAGCCCCTCCCAACCTGCAGAATGCAGGGGCCTTTAAAGTGCAGGATGGGGGCACGGTTGCCATTTCACTTCCTAGTGGCACAAACACCTGTGTCCCGTTGGCATTCGGGTCAAATGAAGGTCACTCCTCAGTGTGCACACACGGGTGAAAGTCAAAGACATATGGAAAATATACTGAGTGCAAACTAACATGCAAGGATTGGTCGAAACAGAGGAAGGTAAAATAAAAGACAAGCAACTAAGAAAAACAAGGCGACACTGAAGCCAAGTTTGGACAAATGTGAGGCCAGAGCTGCTGCAAGCAGCAAGGCCTATGACTGTGAGAGCAGGCCACAAACGTGTCCCCACGGTTTTCCCCAAAGCCGGGGATGAGAGCAAAGCTCTCTCTAAAGGAAGTCACGGGAAGAGCAGCAGCTGCGTCACTCCAAAAGCTTCAGTCACACTCCTACAAAATGACACAGCCTCCTAGCTGCAAAACGGATATTAAAGAGAAATTAGCAGCATGCAACATTATTCATAGGTCAATTCAATTAGTTTAGCATCATTTCTTGAAAATAAAAGCAAAAAGTACTGCCATTTCAGATGTCTTTGCACACTGAGACATTACCCACTCTGGCAGTCACGACTTGTCACTTGGAGGGGACATGTCATAGCACTCAATGGCTTTTCCATCAGGTCCCATGAGTTTGCCCCCATTACACATCAATAACTACCAAAACTGCTAAATTACTCATGAAAGGCAGAGGGCAGGTGCTGACGCCCTGAGCTCTGGGAGCAGGGGTTTTGTTATGCTTCTCAGTAAGGCGGAAAACGAGGCTGCAGGTAGAGTTAAGTTTCCTAACAAGCTGACTCTGATGGGAAAGGGCAGCGCACCGTGGGGTACGAGCCCCAGCACGTGAAGCTTCTTCCCAAGGGAACACGGAACGCAGGATGGAGAAGGCACTGCAATGAACACGGGACGTGAGGTCACAGGGCCTTGACAGTTGACTTTGGAAGCAGAAGGGGCCGTGAGGAATGAAACACAGGTGACGTCTAGAAAGGAGCTCAAAGAGGCAGCAAACGAATCGATCTCCCTGCATGGTCAGCAAAGAACCAGCTTAGCCCGCAGATTGAGGTCAGAGTAAGTAGGACCCGTTTGCAACTTAGGCCATTCCAAATGGCACTCCGACTGTCCTGCTTGAAGCCAATGAATGTGGAGGAATAAGGATGATGGCACCCTTGTCTTCGATTTCCACTGCTAACTACCACAAACCTGGACACCTAACGCAGTATCTGTTTATTATTTTATAATTGTGGGCCAGGATGACAGACTCACTAGGTTTTGCTAATCAGCTTTACTCCTTGAGGCTCTGACATTCTGAGAACTGAGATCTCTCTTCAGGTTTATGTCTTCTCTCCAACTCAACAGTGATTGCAAAGTGAACTTTCTGGTGGCACAGGGCTCAGGCTCTCTGCCACACAGATCCTCTTCAAGGTCACTGGGGTCAGACCTGTTACGGCCCTTACAGCAGATGCACATGGTGAGGTTAAATCCACCCAGGAGATTCGGCCTTCTGATTAACTTAGTCACACCCAGATGAAGTTCTTTCATTTTACTTTTTTTTAATTTGATTTAATTTTCTTTTAAAGAGTAAAAATAGCAGAAACAAAGAGAAAAACAGTAATAAGCAAGAGTATATATAGTACAGAATTTCAAAACAAGAAAAATTTAATGGTTGTATTACATATTTTCATCATCAAATCTGTTTAGATTAATAATATAGGTATATAAGATTGGTCAAACAAACATTAACACTTTCAATAAGTATTATTTTTTTAAAGTCTTCCAAATGCATTTTGTATTTAAGTCATTCTTCTAAAAAAAAAAAAATATATATATATATATATATATATATATATATATATATATATATGGGTTGAGGATGCAGAAAATGCAAGGTCCTGAGACTGATTCCTAGTACACCTACAAGGTTCATTTTCTTTACCACATAAGCAAATCTAATTATGGAAAGTGATAGTTCATCATGCCACAGGTCTGGCTCACATTGTAAGAGAGGGATTACATAGAGCATGTCACCCAGGAGACAGGATACTGGGCTTTCATGGAAGTCCACAATAGCACAGTCCATGGCTGGGCAAAGAAAGGAATTCTGCTTGCTGGGACGTGCCTCCTTATCTTTAATCAACTCCCCCAACACAGGCAGGTTAGTTTTGCGCCCTGCCCTAGGCAGTCTCAAGTTTAGACAAAACCCATGCAAATGCAGATATGTGGCTGTCTTTCCTCAGGGACCTTCCCCAAGTTATTTCATAGCTGCACTGGACATTCTCAGAATGCGGTCAAAGAATGCCTCATTTTCATGGCTGTGATATACAGCAAAGAAGATGGGGCACGTGGAATTGAATACTGTGTACTTCAATATACATAATCCATAGTTTCAC
Organism: Capromys pilorides; assembly: GCA_004027915.1. Classification (NCBI taxonomy): domain Eukaryota; kingdom Metazoa; phylum Chordata; class Mammalia; order Rodentia; family Capromyidae; genus Capromys; species Capromys pilorides. The sequence goes on from PVKN010040558.1 coordinate 6,730, forward strand.
ACACTCACCCACACACGTGTATATGTATCATGAGTATGTAATATATATGTATAATTTTCATCTCTTCCACATTGATTCCCGATTCAATTTTCCAATTCTAATCTAAATGCAAGCGCACTGTAATGACTAGCTCCCAGAGCAGTAATTTTCAGCAGAGTATAAAACAGTAGCTAATGCAGAAAAACTAAGAGTGACAGGGGGAAGGCGAAGGCCTTCGTTTTCCTCATGTAAGCTCCTAGCCACCGGCTTGCTGGCGAAGGATCGGATGCAGACACATGCTGAACGAATTAGGCCCAGAAAGCGATTGTCTGGGAGCTAACAATGAGCCAGAGAAGAAGGAAACAGGAGAGCATAATTATTTCCATTCTTTTTCATAACAGCCTGCGCTGATTCAAAGTCTACGCTACTTATTAATTAGTTTTCACAATCGCCAGTGATGGGATATTTTCCCTTTATTTTCTCACTCAAAACTCTTTCTTGAGGTACAAAAGAAAATCACAAACTCAATAGATTCCCTGATCACAGGCCGGAGCAGACACAGGAAACTGATAGGGGAGATGAGGAACAGCCGCCTGATTTGGTCTTAGCGTTTTCAGCTGGAAGGAACCCACCGGTCCAGAAAGGATCGGGTTTTGCACATGGCTTGCCGTGTGCCGATACTACACACACTGTTTCAATTACTGGCCGCTCCTCGCACTGGGAAAGGGAGGATGGACCAGCTCTCCGGCCAGGGTGTCCGCAGGAAACGTGTCGATGACACAGAGCGGCCTCCCTGAGCCTGCGAGATAAACTCTGCCAGCCTGGGGCACGATGCCCAGGAAGACAATGCCCACATTCTTCTGTTCTAACAATAACTCCAAAGCAAAGGAAGCGAGGAGAAACATCTGCAGTTGGTGCGAGATTCCTCACGCCTCCAACACATTTTGGGCCTCTTGGCCTCAATTAGAAGCGTTTAAGCCCAGCTCCACCGTCTCCGTTTCCTTCCAACTACTGTCTAGGATGTCTGCCGACAAGGAGGACGTGGCTAACATCTCTCGTCCGACTCCTGCCATCGATCGCTCTCTTGTCAGGATGCAACTGATGTCAAGTTGCATTGATTTAGGAAACATTCAGATATTTTGTGTCAACAATTCCTTTGCTTACCCTGGAGGGATCTTGTGGTCTCTGCGCAAGTGCAGAGGGCCTCCATGCTGAAGCCCTTGCTCCGCAAAGAAGCACTGTAGCCAGGAAACATCCCTTAGGCTCTCAGGGTCAGCACACAGCTAAAAACACTGCTCACCTCGAGCCCGTCTTGTCCTGCTGCAGCCCGAGTCAGCACAAGCTGAGAACCAGGCTTGGTCCCCAGCAAGACGATGGGCAAGGTCGCTTGCACGAGGCCCCAGCAGCTCTTTCAGGGTGCCCGATGGATCTCCCCACCAGCCACGCCTCCCCAGCCAGCAGTGCTGCCTCTGCCCCTTCGGAGGACTCATCACCTAGCGCAGCCTGCGGGCACTCTCAGAGCAGAACAGAAACCGACCTTTGGGCCAAGGCAAGTAAACCACAATTTGGAGCCAAGCTGGGCAACTGAAATGCCCTAGTGAGACTCTCTCTCCACAGAAAAGTTTCAAAAAGTGCTCATGATGTGTAAAGGTCCCAAGTTCAATCCTTAGGACCATTAAATAAATAGACTGCCCCCAGGGCAATTGAGACTGAGCATGGTGGTACGCGCCTGTAATCCCAACTCTTGGGAGGCTGTAAACAGGAGGATCACCATGAGTCAGTCTAGTAGTGAGACCCTGGACACCCTGTCCCTAAAATACAAAAAACAAAACAAAACCTCAATTTAAGTGTTCCTCTGAGGGCAGCTTCACAAGGGACAGAAGAAGCACAGTTAAAAATTTCCAGGCACAGGGTGCAAGTCCAGTATTGTGAGTTTCAGACCATCCTGGGGCTCTTAGGGAGAATCTATTTCAATCTAAAAAAATCATAAAGGGCTGGGGATCCAGCGTGTGAGAGAGTACTTGCCTAGGATGCCCAAGGCCATAGGTTCAATCGCTGATGCTGAAAACTAAATAAGGAAACAAACACACACAGGTGCTCTTAGGGAAGCTGAGGCAGGACATACACATCTACCTGAGGCAAACCTATAGGGTAGATCAAAATATATCACGAATGGCTGGCTTTTGAAAAATCACTAATGGAAAGGATATATTGCCATTGAACCTCCTTAAAATCCTCTCCCTCAGTGCAGACTCACCTATCCCATGATTCTTGCCACTTTCTGAAGCAGTTCAGGGAGTCCTTTCCTAACTGGCTTTAGTTCCAATGTCCTCGCTGCCTGGGTATCCTCAATCAGGTCAAAAGCTCTTACGATTTGGGAGGAGAGCCAGGGGTGAAGAGCCAGCAGTCACGTGATGCCAGAGCTGGTGAACAAGGTGAACAAGGATGCACTGGGATGTTCTGAGGAACCTGCTTTTCCACCGGATGACACCTGCCACAGCATCTGCCATACGTTTGCATCATATCTCATTCATGATCGAGGACTTCCAGAACTGCTTCAGAAAGCAGCAGCAACTATGGCATAAGTGTGCTTCATTCAGGAGGAGTATTGGAGAGAGCCTAATGGCATTCTGTTTTATACTGTATTAAGCATTTTAATTGACAGCCATTCACTCGTATATTTTGCTTATAGCTTATACACATTGAATATTTATAATTGAGTTATAAAGACTGAAAAACAGCCGGCTCATCTCAGCAGATATCTGAAGTGAAGCCAGCCAGTGCCCGGGAGGCACTGGGTGATCACGCTTAGACCAGGCTCCTCATGTGCCAGGGCCCACGGCTGTGTCTGGACTCATGGCCTATGAACCTAGCCTCTTATTCTATTTGCACAAAAAGAATCACAACTGATTTGCTACTTATTAATTTTGGTGTATAAATCTCCAGCGCAATAAAGAAGACAGCACACAAGTTTGATAGGCCTCGGGGCAGAAGGCGAGGAGCACCTGGGTCCTGTACCCCATTTCCCCATCCTTGACTCTACTTGCTTCTCCTATAGAAAACGAAGGCGAGGACGCACACATACAAACATGCACACACACACACACACACACACACACACACTTAGCTGGAAGAGACAGGGTTTCATTTTTCCATTTACCTGGGCATGAATGTCATTTGCAAAATGCCAACTGTGTCATTGTGGGGAAGGTTAATTTAATATCTGCTAAGCAGTGCCAGTGTCAGTATCAGACCCTACTAGCGGGCATCACAAATTCAGCGAGTATGACTCATTTCAAAGAGTATGCATTTATTGCAGTTCTCTTAGACATATGTTAATTCTTTCAACTCCACATGGCTTTGCGAGCTGTGATTATTTGCAGAAGGACAGAACTGGGAGTTCCTTTTAAAAACTATGATTTATATTTAAATGTCAAAGATTTTATTATTTCATCCTTACCAAAGATTTACAACTTCTGCTCTTTTAAAACACCACATTTCGAAAAGAAATTATATTCACATTCAAATATTTTCTTACTTTCGTGTAAGACTCGGTAAGCTATAGCTCAGAGCCCCAATTTGTTGCCCAGGTTATAATGTAGAGCTTTGTTGGAACCCAGGCTCCGCCCACGTGCTTGCTGTCTGAGGTTGGTTTCATAGCATGATAGCAACATTCAGATACAACAGAGACCTCAAGGCCTGTAAAATCCAGTAAGTTATTACCTTCTTCTGTATAAAGTTTGCCAAGCCCTGTTCAGCCCAGACATAGCAAAACACTTTGAAAATCTTTTTCCTGAGAAGTCTAATAGAAAGAAAATGAATGCTGTCTCATTTTCAGAATTAAGGCCAGCCAATAAAATCATATCGTTCCCAATATTGATGGCTTCTATTAAGCCATCAATAGAAGAAAAGAATGTGTCACGGGCTTCTTTAAATGCTTTACATCACCTCTTCATTCTTTGCTTTCATCAAAGGTTCAGGATGGGTGTGAG
>PVKN010040559.1:0-10691 GCA_004027915.1 Capromys pilorides
GAACAAAAAATTTCCTTAACTTGATAAAGACATCTACAGTATACATATTCAAGGACTGTGCAGACCTCAGATTAATGGTATATTGAGGAGATAGAGTATATTCATATATCATACAAATAAAACCACAAATAGTATACAAAAGTATAGGAAAGTGGTATGGAAGATGTTCATTTAAAGTAGAAAAATAAAAGAGTATTGTATATGTCATGTACTATTTCTTTACACATGCAGTATTCTAAACATGTACAAAACACCTTCACTATATGAACACATAATCTGTCTCGGTTAATTTCTCTCATTGCTGGGGCAAAATGTTTGACACCCAAAATTAAAGAAGGAAAGTTTTATTTTAGCTCCCAGTTAGTGGTGGTTTCAGTCCGTCCTCAGCTGGCTCCAAGGCAGAGTGGCACATGGCACAGGGCAGCAGTTCATGGCAACAAAAGGCAGCAAAGAGCAAAAAGAGAGGAACAATGGCTATGGCAGCTAGCAAGCTCACTCCCTTCCTAATATTGTATGCAGATTACCTATTCCATGGTGGGCGGAGCACTCACATAATCCCAGCATTAGATCATGAATTAATCCCAAACTCTATAAACCTGCCCCTACGCCTGCATGAGGCCTTTGCGGGACAACTAGACACAAACCATAGTGTCATCTAAAGTATCACAATCATTTAATTTATGCATACTTGTGCACACAACCTCAAAACTGGTTCAGAGAATTAGACTTATTAGGAGAAGCAACCATCATTGGAGATTAACCTCTGATTTCTGCAGCAGGCATAGAATATTGTTACAGCTGTGACCTTAGAAATAGGGATAAGACAAGCCTGAAGAAAAAACTCTTATATGGTTGAACTTGCTGGATCAAATTGTAATTTTTTATGGAAAAAATGTAACCTAAGTAGGGTATTTGACAAAGCATTTCAGCATTTCCTGAGGTCTGAAATATGTGAGAGTGAGGGAAAAAAACAAGAGTCAGCTGAAAACAAAGCAAAATTTAGCCATCCATCTAAAGGTATTAAGAACTAGCATTCTGAAGACTAAGCAAACAAATGCCAAAGTCTCCCTGGTCCCAGGCAAGAGTAAATACAATATAATTCATTCCTGATGAAATGGCAAGAATCATCACCTCAACTGAAGATATAGTTCGTAACAATATCAGACTTTATCCTATCTCCACTTACTTTACTAGTCTATTTCCTGCAGAAGTTAAATGAACCTTGAAAAATGCCTCCAAACTCTTTCTGTCTCCCTCAAATAGGAGCTGCACTCATAGCTACCATGTCAAACATGGTTATCATTATTACAGCAGATGTATAAAGCCCTATAGATATATTGGGCCAGTAATTTGACTAATGTATTTTATTCAAACAGAAGAGAAAATCTAAAAGAGTTCTCATTTGCATAGCACAGACAATAATACTTACAGTTTTCCCACAAAGCTATGCCACTTGGGGTTTACATAGTTTCAATGATGTTGGAGGCATTAATGGTGGAAATGGATGCAATGTGAAGATTAATGGAAACTCCAATGGGAAAAATGTGAAATGAATCTAGATTTAGGTAAAATTCAGTGGGAAAACAGATGGCTTTTGATAACAGCTTTTTCATTTTTCCAATCACTGGTGGAAACAGACACTTGACCATGGAGCACTAAATAAGCAAATGTAAGAACTTTCTTATTGGGAGATGGATCATTTCCACACAAATAATCATAAAATTTACAGAATATATCTCCAGCTCATTGCAAAATGAATATGTTCTATCTGGAATGATAGCCAAAAGGTGTTCATAAACTGCATGAACAGTTCAGGTTTCCAAGTCACAATGCAAAGCTCCACGCCCACTCCTCCTTCAGCTTTTGGTTGACTCCACATGGGACTTCCATAAAACCAACGAATGCATACAGAAAAGATCTAGTCTTTGATCACATATTAATTATCAAAGTGTATAAATCAAAACCAAAATATATGTTATGACTTCATTGCAGACACATATATGAATGGGTTTAATGGAAAGTAGAAAAAGGAAATTTTCCTACTAGGTGAATCAGGAACTGATATATCTACCAGGTTGCCCATGCTGCAAGGAAGTGAAAATATGTTTTGGGTATTATACAGTGGAAAAGGTGCATCAGGGCGGCTGTATCCCTGGAAGAGAGAATCCAGTTAGAGGGATTAGCCAAATGTCTTACAGGCTCCAAGTGCTGCACCTTAGGATCCACGGTAGGATTCATGGTGGAGACCTGTTCTGCCTGAGCGTTTTCTGGTTAATGATCCAGCACAAGGTCTTGGTGGAAATGGGAAGAATGCTGGAGCTTAATCATTTTTCCCCTCATGGTACTCTTCTCATTGGTCACTTTTTCTGAGGCTCTCATACACATGGCCAAGCCATTTCCAGAGCTGTACTGCAGCCTGGGCTCCTCCTAATTTATCCTCCCTTCTTTCTTTTCACAAGGAACAGTCTTGCATGCAGCTTTCAGACTCTCCTCTCCCACTCTTGCTTCCTTTCTCCTTCATCATTTACTAGCACTTCCCCCAATAAATCTCTTGCACCTCTAATTTTTGCCTTTCAATCTGCTTCAAAAAGTAGGACCAATTTTCTGTTTCTCATTTCTAGGTTTTTGAATGTGCTATTTTCTTTGCCCAAATAACTATCTTTCCTTTACCTGACTGACTTCAACTTTGACTACTTGACCATGAACAGAAGCTATCAGTTTGACTCTCACTATCTTCAATAACGTTTTCCTGACTCCCCACTATTTCAAAGTCTATGTTGCAAGTTTTTGATACAGGGACTATAGCACCATTTACAATCCTAAGCCCTTAACTCTCTGGTGTGTAATTTTCTTTATTGTGGATCTCTCCCCATTAGATAAATGTCATCATGGAAGGATCTGCCCTTCTTCACCATACCTAATATCAGCCACAATATTTCCCAACTTTTAGTATTTGCAGAGATTCAACAAGTATATGTTGAATGAATAACTACACACACAGAATGAGAATGAAAACTACAGGAAGAAGAGAGAGAGTTCAAAGAGGAAGGAAGTAGAATGTTGAAAAGTCCCCTGACTCAGGCGATTCTCACCAGGAAATTTTAATAGGCACCACGTAGTTTCAGAAATGAGTGGAGTGGTAGTTATTAAGGGCACTGACCTCACTCAGACACAAGTCTGCAGAGCACTGGAGTCCAGCCACAACATCTCTTTGATTGGCAACATGGACAGCTCTTGCTGAGTTGGGGTTGAAGCTGTCACTGAATGCTGGAAACAACCTGAGCCAGATAATGTCAGATGCAGCAACTCTCCAGAGTCATAGCTTTATTTGGATCAGTGATAAGAACCATGCTGTATGAGGAGGTTATGGTGTTAATTCAACTATACAAAGAGTTACACTGGCTAGATAAGTAAAACCCTAAAGGAAGTTCTTCTAGGAAGTCACTCTTCAAGGTTTCTTCTCATTTAAGCTTCCAATTTTCAAGGTTCCTATACTTATTTCTGTCAGCTCAATCCCAGATTCTAAGTTTTATATTCTAGAGTCACTTTTTAACACTATTGGTATTAGTGACTTTCTGAATCTTTTCTGCCATGCTCATAAAAATTCTGTGCTCTAGGGCTTCTTATATTCCAACTGTTTCCTAGTCTGTCTTTATTCTGAGTGATGATTCTCCACTATTTCCCAAAGAAAATCTAACCGTCATCCTCATAATAACAGAGACTATTTCATTTGGTGGGAAAAATACTACTATAATATTTACTTTGAATATCTATCATCCAGAAGTCATGGGAATTGCATTCACTATAAAGAATTAAATGCTTAAATATGTAGCAAATCCCTCTAAGTCAACAATAGTTTAGGGTAATTACTATGAGGCCATAAGAAACTAATGTCACTTCAATTAGACACCACATCTGACATGCCCTGAATGTAGCTTATGTAGTAAATTCTGATCTTCATATATCACTTTTTGTAAACTCTCAGAAGTGCATTTTTAACAAAGAGATATAATGCTCAAAATGAAGAATATCTTCTCATAATAGACTGTCCTCCTTCCCCAGAAAGAAATCTGTGGTTTTCCAAGAGGTTACAAAACCTTGAGAGCTGAGTGGGAGCAGAAACACATCTGAGTGGGAGCAGAAAGCACAGCTGTAGTGGCTTTACGCTGGGTGAAGATCTGCACAAGGATGTCCCAATAGAGCTCTCAGGCACTGCTGATCTTATGCAACACAACAGTGTCCAAGGTTAAGGTGAAGAACAAAGGATTCACAGGAAAGGAATAGTGAGTTTAAACAGAAAAGTAACAGAAGGACAAGAAAAAAATATTAGAGACCATAAATTACAGCCCACGGTCCAGACCAGATGTCAATTTATGTTATTGCACTAGCCACTGCATGGAGAGGTTAGTGAACTACATTTAACATGTGTGCATTTCATTTCATTTAATGTTTAAGCTCTTTAATTCTTTGTGTCTACGAAAAGGCTCAGTCAGAAAATCCAGATGGACTATATTAATCAGAGCACGTAATTTTAGTGGTAGACATGCTTATTCCCAAAGCCTGGATATATTCCTAGAGCCTTTGCAATGCCTCGTTGTCTCGAGGTAAGAAATATGGTTGGCTCAGCAGCATTTGTTAATTTATGTAAGAAGGAAAATGAATCACACATAAACATATGGAAATATCCAAATGTCAATTTTTTTTTGGTTAGCTTTCTGTGTCCTCATTTTCCTTTTGGCCTGGAATTGGTTATATCAGCTTTTAACATTGAACAGATTTCTTGATTATACTTAGATTTGTGTGTGTGTGTGTGGTTGTGTGTGTGTGTGTGTGTGTGTGTGTCAGACTGAGTAAAAGTAGCGATTTGTTTGGACAGAAATCTGGCAAAAGATGGAATGTCCTTATTTTAGGATATTACAGTTAAGGGTCAAGAACATTTAAGCAGGAGTTACTGCCATCCAGAGGCAGAAAGCCATGAACTGCCACGTCCTGTTTCTGTGTTACTACACAGGAAGTAAGCCAAGACAGTCTGTGTAGGTTGTTGCAGTTTTGCTCATTAAATCATCAGAGTAAAAAAAAAAAAAAAGACCTAGATTTGAACGGCACGGGCCTGTAGTCCCACTGTCGTCATGAATGTTGGACATGTTTAGAGGTCTTCAGAGCTGGTCATAATGAGAAAGAGTGCAATGTTCTGTGATCCCAAGCTAACCGTCTCGCATACTCCACCAAGTGTGAAAGTGTGAAACACCTTGAAAGTGAACTCATCTATATTTCCTTGAACATGTATTTTTGTTGTTCCTGAGCCACATGTTCTTTCAGTGGAGACATAGAAATGAAGGTTTCTAGTGACTGCCGAAGGCAAACCACCACCTTTCAGCACTGGTAAAACATGTACTGGTTATAAATTGTCTATTAGGAAATAAGAATTTCCATCATATAAAAGAATGCCCCAAAATTTGCATGTGACCTCCCAAAAATGTGTGTAATAATCAATACTAATGGCATCAGTAAGAAAAATTTTAAAACTTACATGTAAAAACTGCTGGAGTATTCCTAATAAGGTTTTATAACACACAGGCTTACAGTAAAGAAAAATTATGTCATTCGGGAATTATGACATTAGAGATTACTGTTTGACTTAATAAAAGGAAGTTTCTATAACACCTTAAAGACCAATTACCCCACAAACAAATAGATAAACAAATATATTGATTCTAGACTTGTTTATGTTTTATGATAATGCACAACACCTGCATTAGTTTTTATGAAGAGAAAATAATGACTAAATTATATTTGCTATTCATAGACACTTTAAAGATTCATGATGAACGCAACTGTTTTGACTAATTATCAAAGTTTGAATAACAGGCACATACGCACTTGAACAATTTTAAAACCAAATGCAGTGAAGTTACAGTCTCTCTATTGATCAGACTTAGCTCCATTTTCTAGCCAGCTTCTGTTTATCCAAGTGATTTCAGTGTTCACCCACTTTGATTAAAATAAAATAACTTATAATTTGACTGTAAAGTATTAAATAACTATTTTTCACTCTACCAAAGATTGTGTTAGAATATTTCTGGAAGCCTATGTTCAAATGTGCTAAAGGGGAGACAAGAAAGGCTCTTAAGTTAGCAATGTAAGTAGTTTTACCTACTAAGTAGTTTTAAAGTTTTTAACTTTAAAGGAGGCATCAAAACGAGAAATTTCACGTTCCTGTAGCTGCACTGCGCGCTAAGCCCTCTCTTCACACCTGCTCTCCTGTCGGGATTTTTCTAGCTACTTCTTGCATGTGCAGGGTTATTAGCGCCCTCTACTGGTCTTCTGCCAGAAGTGAAAAAAGGAGATGTAAAAAGGGATGATCATTTACACTCTGATACATTGCACTGTCCTGACTCAATAGAAAGATTTTTTTTAATGCTAATATTATTGCCTTTCTTTCCTGTTGTCTTAGTAGCCTATGTTGAATGCATGATTGGAGATCTTATGTCTGGGAAATTTCAAATCATTATGAAGTTCTACTTTAGCACCAGAACAGGAGGCAGCAAAAAAGAATAGGGAGAAACAGTGGAAATAAATTTCAAGGAAATATTCAATTATTGTATATAGACATAAACCTTCTCTGGGTGACAGAATAGGGCACAGGACACATATACAGTAAGCTGTTAACAATGATTACCTCTGAAAAGAAGACCAGCATAAGAAGCTACGGTGTGGGTCAGGAGTTGGTATCTTCATCCCTTCGTTACAACACACATGCGTGTTTAATATTCTAACAGGAGCTTGTATCCTGATCCCAGAGATTTCCACCTGCTCTCCTTCTACCATTCCTTGCAGGCCACACTCACCCGTGACAGGCTCCTGCCTGCTTTCTCTGCTTCGCACGTGACCTCTTTCCATGCAGCGTCCATGGAGCAGTCAGAACGACTCTTCAGGTAGAATTGGCACCACATCTTTCCTGTATTCTAGGCTACCAATGGGCTCCTGCTGTGTTTAGAATAAAGCCCAGCCTACTTTGCTCTCTGTGTTCTCCAGAAGCTACAATAATATCTAGCAGTAGATGCTTGCTGAGCAGCTTTTAAATGAATTAATGAAAAACTAAGAAGAACAAACTAATGTATTATTTTACAATCTTTAGAAGAAAGATATTGAACTTGGAGAAATAGGAGGAATTTCTTGATGATGAGTGAATTCATTTTACCTCCCCAGAGACTATTTGTCACAGGCACAAAATAATGATCCTACGTCTAAATTGTTAATCATCTAAGGTCTCAAATTCTTGAACACAAACCTATACATGCCCAGGTTCACACATCCCACATTTGTGTTTATTGCAGATGAAGTGCTACCTTAACTATGAAACTGTGCTATTACATACCCTGGTAAGAGTAGGTGACGTTACTGAGTATTTGCTATGTGACAGTGCTACACTAAGCACTATCACATAATGAAGATATTGATCCTCCCCCAAAACACACAATTGGCTGCATTTCTTTTTGTTACCTTTCCCATGATCATTTCTTTAGATTGGATTTTTTTTTAACACATCTCATGCTTCAAGTCTAGGCCCTGTCTCTCATGACACACTTTAAAAATCAGCCTGTACTGCTTTCTCCTGGTTGAAACCATCACAACAGGATATGCCTCTTAATTGTATGACTTATCATCAATCTTTTTGCTGGAGATATGTCACATAGAGTGTAACATAAATGAAATACTGTGAATTCTCAAATTTTGTATGACAGCTATCGCTGGATTAAAACCTACAAGTAATATAATTTGGCTGGATGAGGAGGGAGATAAAAGAAGCAAGTAGGTTTAGGGTGACAAACCTACTTGGAGGGGCAACTTTCCTTGATTTATAGCCCATAAAGTTATAAAATCTAAATTTTAAAAAAGTCAAGTGCTGGGGCCAGCGAGATGGCTCAGTGGTCTAAAGTGCCTGCTTATGCAAGCTTAGGCAACCCCAGGAACCACGGTTCGATTCCCAGCCCCACATGCTGCGCCAGCCCCACCCCCAGGGCAGGCTGAGCCGGCCATAAAAATAAATAAATAAATAAATAAATAAATATTAAAGAAAATAATCAAGTGCTGTGCTGAGATGGTGATTGAGACAGGGCATGGTAGTGCACACCTATAATCCCAGTGCTTGGGAAGCTGAAAACAGAAGAATCGCTGAGACTCATCTGTGTAGTGAGAGCCTGTAGACCCTGTACTAAATACAAAAAAAGAAAGAAGGAAATGAAATCAAATTGTACTGTCTCCTTGTACTTCTTCATTATGTGTATAATTAGCTAACAAGAGAAATAATAAGTTGAAAATTGAACTAAAGACTAAAGCAGACAACTAAAAAGGCCAAAAGATTCAAGATATGAATAAGAAGTTTAGAGACATCAACAACAGAACCTTATGCAGAGCTGAGGCAACAGATGTATAGAACAGAATAACAGGGGGGCTATATGCAAAAGTCTATGGCTGACAATATGAGTGGAAGAAGCATAATGAATGATTATAGCTACGATAAAGTAAAACTCCACATCTAGAAAAGCAGAGTAAAATTGCACCATCTAGAAAAACAGAAAAAGGAGAGAGACTTCTAAACAGCCTAAGAGAAAAGACATATTACTGCAGAATTATGGCTATCAGCAAAATTTTTAACAATAAAAATCAGAAGGAGGGGCTGGGGAGATAACTTAGTAGAATAAGCACTTGCCTGACAGGTGCAAGGTCCTGAGTTCAATCCCTGGTTCCACCAAAAAATTAAAATAAAATAAAAATAAAAGCCAGAAGGAAACATCTTCACTTGACTGAAATACAGTAGGCTAAGATGATATAATCAGCTATGTTATGATTTAAGAATCAAGAGTAAAATAAATACTTTTCATTAATTCATCTTGAAGCATCTACCTATAAGAGATCTCCCAAAATAAAATTGAAAAGAAGTACTGCAGGGGCACGGTAAATTATTTTAAAGTGAATGAAATGAGTAAAAGTAAACGCAATTAGGAAATATTGACTAAATAAAGCAATAATAATAGTTAGAGATACTGATGCACACCAGGATTTGGAAGGTTGAGGCACAAGGATCGCTGTGAGTTTCAGGCCCTTTGGGCTGCAAAGTGAGTTCAAGGCCAGCCTGAGCTGCATACAAAACTCTGTCTCAGACAGATGAAAAATGGCAGCAACAAAACAATAATAATATCTAAGTGTGTAGTTTAAAAGAAGACTTAAAATTCGAACAAAAATGCATGCAGGAGCTGGGGAGATAGCTCTGTGGCACCAATGCCTGCCTGACAAGTATAAGGTCATGAGTTTGAATCCCAGTCCTGGAAAAAAAAAAAAACAGAGCTTTATGAAGTTCACAAGGAAAGTAAAAAGTTATTAAATTCAATTTTTGTGGCTCTGAGTTCAATCCCCAGTAACTCTCCAAAAAAGTGATAAAAATTATGAAATTCAGAGACTGTTAATTTAGACAAAGATATGTTATAACTGATAAATTTAATGCTAAGCTCTGCATTAGACAGACTGAATGATTGCAGGCCCCTAATTTTATATACCTCTTGAATCTATGATTTTGATGAACCTTGATATTTACTTTATAATTTTGTGCTTGGCATCTAACTTCTTAAACCTAGTACAAAGGCAGAAGACCAGTCTTCTCTAAATGTCTCCTCTTCTTCATCTATTCCTCTTCTTTCTCTTTTTCTTTCTTTCTCTTCTCATATTCCATTTCTTTGTTTCCTTCTTTCCTTCTCCTACTCCTTTTCCTTCTGCCTTTCTCTTCCTTTCCCTTGTGTTTTCTTCTTTCCCCTCCTCTCTCCCTCTCTTTCTCTCTCTGTAGTTTCCCACAAGAATATAGATAAATTAACTTGAAAATGTGCCAGACCAGCTGTTACAGAGAACTAGGGGATAAATGGAGAAGAAGCTGTTCGTTTCAGATTAAATCATCCTAGACCTTCTATCCTCTCCCTCTCTCTCTCCCATACCACCCACTAGTTAGCACATCAGAAACAAAGCTAGCATAAACCAGCTGACACTAGCTTAAATCAAGAAACTGTGAAGCTACCTAGAGTCATGAAACATAATGATTGTATTTTACTTTGATTCACTACTACTTATGATAGTTTATATATACAGCAAAAGTTACATTATTGTTATGGTTTGTGTTTAGGTGTTCCCCCAGGAGCCTCATGAAGTCATGGGTCAGATTCTGGAGACTGTGAGTGATTATTATGGGAGTGGATGCTGCACTTGCCCTGGGGCATGTAATTTGCATTACATTGTAAGGAGGGTAAAGAGGCTAGCTAGCTGCCTGAGCTGCTGCCCCTCCTTTTGCTCTCTTGCTTTTTGCCAGCCACATGAATGCATGAATAGTTGTCCTCTGCCATGTGCCACTCACCTTGGAGCCAGCCAAGTATGGACTTAAGCCTCCACTATCTGTGAGCTAAATAAAACTTTCTTGCTTTCATTTTGGGTGTCAGGTATTTTGTCCCTGCAATGAGAGAACAGTAAACAAGACAATGATACAATCATTAAAATAACAATAATTTCCAAACCAATAGAATGAAAAAAGTGTTCTTTTGTTATTACTTTTAATAAGAGATGATAATATGATAGTTTCAAAACACATAGTAGTACATTCGCAATAATTGACATATTGCATATTGTCCTCATAGTAGTTATACAGAGCA
>PVKN010040560.1:0-10697 GCA_004027915.1 Capromys pilorides
TGCCACACCTACCACTTAACTTAGGTCTTGCGGTTGCTGGCAGGCTCCTTAGCTGGCAGGCTGGCTTTCTTTTTTTGGTACTGAGGTTTGAACCCAAAGCCTTCTCACTAAGCTAGCTATATCTCAAGCTCTTTTTTTATTTTTTATTTTGAGACACATTCTCTTTCTGTTGCCTACACTGGACTCAAACTTGTAACCTGCCTGCCTCCGCGTCCCTGAGGTGTCTGTGTGCACCGCGAGGCCTGGTTTGTTGCCTAGACTGCAGATGCATTGCACCAGTCTCTGTCTCCATCTTCATGTTTGGTTCCAATTTATTTTATTTTATTTTTTTCCCAGTACTGGAGCTCAGACTAGACTCCTAAGGGTGCTAGACAAGCTGTTTACTCCTGAGCCACACCTCCTGCGTGTCTTAGGAGGACAGCAGTCCGTGGGTGAGGAGCCGCACTAATCCAGTCACCTCGTCATAACCTGGTCCTATCTGTACAGACGCTATTTGAGATGAGCTTGCATTCACAGGCTCTGATTCAGTGTGTCTTTCAGGGGCCCACAAATGTAGGACACCATCTTACTCCTGGCGTTGTGCGAACGAGGCTCTTGCTTTCTCTAGAGCTACATGGGTGTGTTAGTCAAAGTTCTCCAGAGAAATGACCTCTCGGGTCTGTGTGTGTAGACCCTGGGACATTTGTTAAGAGGCGTGACTCCTGAAGTCATGGAAGTAGAGTCCCGCAGCCTACCCCCGGCGTAGGAAAGCTAACGGTTAGCTCCAGTGTCAACTCAAGGGCTGGAGCACCAGGGATCCGAAGGTGCAAATCCTCTCTGGGCGGGAAGGCCTGAGAAGCAGAGCACTGGTGCCGGCCAGAGGCTGGATTGCAGAGGAGTTTCCCCCTCCTTGGCCTTTGGGTCCTACCCAGCAGATCCGGGAATGCCCCCATGCATGGGACGGTGACCTTGTTTACTCAGGGCACAGGTTCAGAAGCTCATGCCTTCTGGAAACATCATCACAAAATACACTTTCAGTCCTGTTTTTACTACTTTTTTCTTTATGCTTTCAGTTCTCGCACTTATAGTTCCACTCTTGGTATATGTGCTGCCGAAGCGAGCACTCTTGTGCTTACAAACCCAGAGTTCCTATCGCTGGAGCGTATGGTAACTCTGTAACACTTCTGAGGACCCGCTGTCCTGTTTTCCAAGGCAGCTACACTGCTTTATTTGATAGTAGCCATTCTAAAAGACAGGAGGGTTATTTTTTGATAATGATTACATTATTTTCATTTATGAGCATTAGAAACTTTTTCTTAGTATACACCCCAATCTTGTGTTGTCTCCTTTGTAGTGTTAAAAAAAGGTTTTAATTATTTTTGCTCACATCATTTAATAGCGCTAGTTGGACATGCCTGAAAATAGACATTAAAAAGAACCTAAATGCACTGTGTCAACTCAAGGGACTCATTTCCAGTAATAGCCATTACTTCTTATATAGCACACTTTATTTTTTTATTTTATTTATATATTTATTTTTTAATTGTGGCCGGCTCAGCCCGCACTAGGGGTGGGGCTGATGCAGCATGTGGTGCTGGGGATTGAACCGCAGTCCCTGCAGCCGCCTCAGGTTTCCTGAGCAGGCACTTTAGACTGCTGAGCTATCCTGCTGGCCCCATACTTTAACAAAATTCTCAGCCCCCAAATGTTCCTGGAACTCGGGGATTTATTCTTGTAATACTTTTTACCGTAGTCTGCTAAATACTTGATTGCTTTGAACACTAATAGCAGGCCTGGGTCATCCAGGCTGTCCAGGCTGGTCAGTCTGGACCACTACCACTCTAGCCTGAGAGCTATGCTTCTGAACTGCCGAGTCAGCGCCTATGGTCTGCTGGGTCATGGATGCTCTTCATGCAGAACTGCTGGGAGTTACAGAGCCCTAAGTGGCCTCGTTTTAACCATTTCTCTGCTCAGGGCTACACGAGCAGCTGCATAGACGGCATTTGAGGGAGAATGTTTGTCTGCTCTTGGAGCATGTCTGGGCTACCATTAATGTGAGATCACGGTGTTAAGAGTGCGGACTGTGGAGCACTGGCTTGGCGGTCATGAATTTCCTCAGAGGTTCTTCGTCATGGAAGTATCTTATTTCTCCGTCAGTTTTGAAAGATAGTTTTTCAGGATACATCGGTCTGGGTTAGAGGCGGTTTTATTTATTTATTTTTTAAATTTTATTTGTTTGTTACAGGGTCTCGTTATGTAGTTCAGACTTATAGTAATTGTCCTGTCTCAGCCTCCCCAGTGCTGGGATTACAGGCATGTGCCACCGTGTCCAGTTCTGGGGCTGGCACAGCACTTGGTACTGGGGATCTAACCGAGATTCTTGCACTTGCCAGGCAGGCACGTAGACCACCAAGCTATCTCCCCAGCCCCCAAAGGTTGTTTATGTTCAGGGCTTGAAATACTTCACTCCAAGCTTCCCTGGCCTTGAGGAGTTGTATCCAGGAATCAGCTGTGATTCTGATGGGCATTCCTTTATAGATGATTTGTTTGTTTTCTCTAATAGCTTTTAATATTCTGTTGTTGTGCTGGATTTCTGGAATGTTGACTAGTTTATTTATTTATTTGGTACAGGGACTCACTATGCAGCTCAGACTCATAGTGATCCTCTTGTTTCAGCCTCCCCAGCGCTGAAATTACAGGCATGCACCACCATGCCTGGCCTTGGTGAGCAGCTTGGTACACCTGGGGGAGGGACTGGCCTGGCATGCGGTGCTAGGGACCAAACCCAGCCCCTGTGCTTGCCTAAGCAGGCACTTAGTCTGCTGAGCTATCTTGCTGGCCTGATGTTGACTATTATGTACCTGGATGTAGATATATATTTTTTAAACTTTATTTATTTATTTATATTATGGCTGGCTCAGCCTGCCCTGGAGGTGGGGCTGGCACAGCATGTGGTGCCAGGGATCGAACCGCAGTCCCTGCAGCTGCCTAAGCTTGCTTATGCAGGCACTTTAGACTGCTGAGCTATCTCACTGGCCCCGGTGTAGATATTTTTGATCATAGCTAATTGGAGTTTTATGTGCCTCATTTACTGTATGTCAATTTTTTTTTTTTTTTTTTGGTATGTCAAATTTTTTCCCCCTACTTGGGAAGTTTTCAGCCAAGACTTCTTTGAATGAGTTTTTTATGTCATTTGTACTATCTGTTGCTAAAGAATGTGGACTTTGGACTCCAACTTCCTGGCCACAAATGTTGAATCTAATAGCTGTGTAAATTTGGATAAGGGGTAGGGTGTTTCTGTCTTTCTTTTTACTACTGTGATTGACCTAGGGCCTCAACTATGCTAGGTACTAAGGTACTAAGTACTAAGGTACTAGGTACTAAGTACTCCACCAATGAGCTACATCCTCCAGCCCTTTCTTTTTGGAGATAGGATCTCTCTATGTTGTCCAGCTGACCTGGAACTTGCAATCTTCCTGCGTCAGCCCTTCTGAGTAGCTGGGGTCACAGGTGTATGCCACTGTAAGTTTCTTAATCTCTCTAAGCCTTGGTCAGTCTTTTTCTCTCTCTCACCTTTTTTTTTTTTTTTTTTTGCTTTACCAGGGATCAAACTTGAGACCTTGTGCTTGCCAGACAGGAGTTCATGCTAATGAGCTATTTCGCCGGCACCTAGGAACTTTTCGTGTGTGTCTGTGAAGTGTATTTAGCTATTTACTTCTATGGCACAGGATCTCACTATGCAGCTCAGACTTGTAGTGATCTTCCTGTCTCCCCAGAGCTGGGATTATAGGCATGTGCCACCATGCCCGGTTTCTGTGACCTGCACAGCCCACCCCGGATCCTAGGGCAGGCATAGCATGTGGCACTGGGGATCAAACCCGGGTCACTGCACTGCCAGGCTGGCACTTAGACCACTGCAGAACTAGCTCCCAGCCCAGCACTGGTCCTTTCATATGTAAAATTAAGATGGGTGGCAGACTACGTGGATCACTATATTTAAGGCGCTCTCAACTCTCTGCTTCCAGGAAGCTGTGTGTTAACAAGCACGACAGGTTTCAGTCATTCTCTTCACTTGCTTTCTGGACGGACAGCAATGCCAAGCACCTGAGAATATTGCTAATCTAGCAGGGAGTTGTGTGGAGAGGTCACCACTGGAGAAGCGGCTGACTGGAGGACTTGTGTGGGAGGGAGGGAGAGAGAGAGAGGGAAAGAGAGAGGAAGGGAGGGGCTCCAGGCTTGACCTTTGGCATCCACCAGACGCGAAATTTCATTCCAGGGCTAACACGCCTCCAGTCTCCAAGCCCATACGCAGTCTGGCACCTGGCTGTCCTGTGACTGGTGGTTGAATAGCTAAGTACCATTTCAGGGTGAGAATGTGTAAACCCTTCCTCCCAACTATGAAAAAAAAAGTGAAGTCCCGAACACCAGGGAGTCCCTGAAAGGAAGAAATCAACTGGTGTTTCTGGAAGCAAGTTAAAATCGATGGCCAGGTAATAAGCACTCAGAGACAAATGAATATTAAATAATAAGACAAAGTTACTATACCTGGTGTGGTGTGTATGTTAACTCTTTTGAGGGTGGGAAAGTTCCTCCCCTCACCTAGAAGTCACGAATTTTTAACAACAGTTCTGGGCAAGGCCTTTGTGACTTCCACCTCCCTCAGTGCATCAGAGGTTGAGGTATGGTGGCCGTGTTTGGACAATTTTTCTCTATCTCCACTCTCCCACAGACCTTAGCTTCCTACCCATGAGTAAATACTGCAGTTTTCTTGTAGGAGAACAAAGACCTGCAAGGGTATTTTGGTGTGGATAATGGTGGTATCAGAATCAGGTGGCAAAAAAGAAACCTGTTTAGCCAGACATGGTGGTGCATACCTGTCACCCAGTACTTGGGAGGCTGAGGCAGGAGGATTACTGTGAGTTTGAGGCCAGCCTGCCTGGGTTACATAGTGAGTTCAAGGCCAGCCTGAACTATGTCGGGAGCCCCCTGTCTTAAGCCGTTCCCCCAAAAAAATGGAGAGAGAGAGACAGACAGACAGATAGACAGACATTTGTTTAGCAGGTAGGACACTGCTGTGAGCAAGAGAGCCTCATAGACTGAGGCTCTGATCCAGGTTCTAGGGCCTAAGATCTTCAGCCAATGTCTTTATGTCTTTGAAACTTGTTTTCCTGTCTGTAAAATAGACAGTTTTACCTTTTTAAGCTGTTGTAAGGATCAAATACCGTACAGTCTGTGTAAAGTGCAAAGTACACACCAGACTTTCAGTCAATAGCTTTTGTCTTTATTGGCTGACGACAGGGGCTTCTGATCTGATTCTGTCTTAGCTAGCTTGCTATTTCCTGTCTCTAACTGTGAGGCGAAAGCTAGAAATATTATGAATTTTTTTTTTTTGAAATATTACGAATATCAAGAATGATTCTCTTTGGATTATAGCTAGTGGAGGATCTTAAAGTTTTGGAGGATCATCAAATGATGTCCAGTGAACAGTACAGGTACCTGCTCACAGGGACACAAATGTGCTCGATGTTCCTGGAGCCGTGGCATGAAGTCTGACTTCGGTTCTAAGGGTGGGGACTTTCTTCCTCTGGACTCCCGGAAGCAGCTGCTGTGCTGCGGTGCCCACAGGAAGCGCTGAGAAACGCTGGTGAAGCAGTTTGCTGAGGCTCGCTTCATGCACATCTCTCTGTAGATGCACATTTTTATAACTCTTGTCTCTCTGCCTCAAGAATGGGTCTTACGAGAAAACCTTTGGCTTGGACTATGCAGCCTAGGTTTGAGCCCTGATTCAGTCTTCATTATGGCTAAGAACTCTGAGAGCTTCAACATGAGTAGATGGTAAACACTTAGAGATAAGGGGGGTTTGTTTAAAGTACTAATCAGTAAGTCACTTCTAAGTGTAAAAAAAAGTTGGAGTTGAAGAATGAGTAGGTTTCCAATTGGCTATTGCTGTTTTTCTTTGAAACATTAAACATTTTTTTTAAAAAAACTAAAAAAAAAAAGCTCTGAGGGCTTACCAAACAAAGCAGGTATGCCTGGGAAGGGACAAAGAGGGAAGGAAATCAATAACAATGTGACTGTGATTTTTTTTTTTTAAACTCATGCTTTTTTTTGTGTGTTTATATTTTTTTGTACTGACTTTTCAATTTTCCTTAACATATTGCTGTATTCACTGCCTTCCCATCACTGGAGCAAAATACCTGACATACACAATTTAAGGAGGAGAGATTTATTTTGGCTGAAGCTTTCAGAGAGTTCAGTGGACGGTTGACTGGCTCCAAGGCAGGAATGGCATTGTGCAAAGGCATGGTGGAGGAAAGCCAGAGAGATAGGGGTGGAGACAGAGATAGAGATAGATATGAGAGAGAGACAGCCCCTTAAAGTCACAGCTCCAGGGACCCCCTTCTTGAGCTGGCTCTCACCTAACAGAACATTCAGCTGTGAACTCATCAATGGATGAATTCCCTCATGAGTCTAGTGCCCCATGGTCTAATCAACTTCCTGAAGCTCCACCCTCAATGTGAAACTTTTGGGGACCGTTTTATCATAACATTACTTTTATTCTTTTGTTTTGTTTTAGTGACAGGATTTTTTTTTGTTTTGTTTTTGTCTTTTTGAGACAGGGTCTCGCTATGCAGTTCAGGCTGGCCTTGAGCTCACTTTTGTAGCCCAGGCTGGTCTCCAGCTCGCACCGATCCTCCTGCCTCAGCCTCCCAGGTTCTGGGATTATAGGCATGCACCACCACGCCCAGCCGGTGACAGAGTCTTGCTATGTGGTTCAGGCTGGTTTTGAACTCACTCTGTAGCCCAGGCTGGCCTTGAACTTGTGGCATTTCTCCTGCTTCAGCATTCTGCGTGCCACTATGTCCAGATTTTTCTTGACTTCATAACCGTTAATATTCTTGGATCAGGCCATGAAGAGGTATGGAAAAGGGAGACGCTGGGCAAGTCTCGTGTCATGTCTCCCTTCACAGATTCACTGGCTCTTTATAGCTCTATCCAGCCCCTCCTCACAGCCACTCCTAAGGTTGGCTTGCTGGCTGGGCAGTGTTAAAGATCAAATTCAGGTATGTGAGCAATATCCCTGGCCCTTATTCTTTTTGTTTAAGATGGCTATGGACCAGGAAACAAAATAAGCATTTTTTAAAGTGTATTTGGTACAGGAAGGGGGCTTGAGGACTGGCACACTTGTTTAAGAGTCTGCTCAGGCAAAGGCAGGGACCTGGGTTCAATCCCCAGCTCTGCAAGTCTCACATGCAGTGCCCTGAAGGAATCTTCAGATAGAAAGAAAGAAAGAAAGAAAGAAAAGAAAAGAAAAGAAAAGAAAGACAAAAGGCCTTCTGTATTTGGTATAGGGTCTCACTATGCAGCTTGGACTGGTAGTGATCCTCCTATTTTCAGCCTCCCCAGCACTGGGATTACAGACATGCACTACCGTGCCTAGATTTGATAGCTACCCCGGCACACCTGGGGGCAGGGCTGGTGAAGTATGTGATGCTGGGGGTCGAACCCTGATCTCCATGCTTGCATAAGCAGCTGCTTAGTCCACTGAGCTATCTCTCTGGCTCATTAAGAATATTTCATGTAAGTCTAAAACAGATGAAAGGGCCAGCCAGATAGCTCAGTGGATTAAGGCACCTGCTTAGACAGAGCGCTGTGGCTGGGGTTCGATCCCTGTCCTGCCATGCAGACCCTGCCCCCAGGACATGCTGAGACAGCGATTGAGACTGGGCGTGGTGGCACACACCTGTAATCCCAGCACTTGGGAGGCTGAAAACAGGAGGATCACTATGAGTTCAATCTATGTAGTCAGACCCTGTACTAAAAAAATACGTAAAATCATAAAACAGGTGGAAATATGGTGTTATAGTAAGACTGAGATCAGCACTGTGGCCCAGCACCTACCATACGGCTGTGGGGCGGGATAAGGCGGTACGCACATGCACTGAAGATTCTGAGGCTTTGGAAAGCATGGGTTAACAGGGAAAGTGCCCCTGTAAGTGTTAGACGCCAACCTGAATTTAAAGGGCTACCGGGGTCAGGAATGACTGGGACAGCGTGGGGAATTTTAGGCAAGACCACAAGAGGAAGGGAGGTAATCACTGAACTCAGTGTGTGGGTCGGCTGTCACGTCACTCAGACCGTGACTGGAGGAGAGGCTTGCTTTGGTTCATGGTTCTGGAACTTCCACGGCTGGCTAGCTTCAGGACAGACACATCCCGGCAAAGAGCGTGGCAGAACATCGCCACTCGCTGTATGGGGGCCAGGAAGCAGGGAGCAGAGGAAGAGGGGAGAGCTATGCCTTCCCAAGGCTCAAGCCGGGTGACCCCTCCAGCTGGGCTCTAGGACATCAGCTAAGGAAGTTGAGCAGCTTAGTCCATGCATGGGCCTCGCACCCCATGGGCCTCTCTAGGCGTGGCAATCCAGTCAAATTGGCAACGAAGGATAGCTAGAGGAATTAGCGAGGCAGGACTGGGGCGGGGACCAGGGGCCGCGTGTGTCTGTGGGGAAGCTTTCAGTGAACAGACGACAAACTGTGTCGCTTAAGGAAAATCGGGGCTGTTAGCTCATCGTAGCGGAGCCCAGGCTACACCTGGCTGCAGGCAGCGTTGCCAGGGAGCCGTCCCCAGCGGTGCTCAGTGTCTGTCCACGCCTTGTGGCCTGGGGACCCGGCAAACGCGGCTCTTCTGAGAACCCCAGTGAGTTTCCAAGAGGTCTGTGGCCCAGCCCAGTCCCTGCGACGTTCGTGGACAGGAGCAAGGTGGGCAGGCTCGGCTGCCTGCACCTCCCCGGGGCCGGCGCGTCACCCCGAGAGCTGCTCTGCTCTCGGAGCCAGGGCTGGCAGCGCGAGCAACAGATCGCCGCCGTGGCTGCGCTCTGCCCGACCTCCCCACGCCATCTGCCACACCTTCTGCTGCAGCCTGACGCCAGGCCGGCGGCGTCACGCGGTCGCGCTTGTTCCTAGAAGCCTCATCTCCTAGCAGAACCCCAGGCCTCGGCGCGGGCACGGAGTCCGTTCCAAGGCTTTTGGAGCCAGGCAGAATTCACGAACAGTGGGGCGGGCGGAGAGGACAGGGCGTGAGGGTGTCCCTTAGCCGGAGGTGGCCGCTGGGACCACTGGGAGTGGGCGGGTGGCTGGAGGGAACCTCGTGCCAGCCCCCGAGCTGGGCGTTAATTCACCCGGTGAAGAGGCTGACCCGCCAGTCCTGGCACCCTGGGCAGCTTGGATTCCGCGTCCTCCCCATATCACAGGTGGACCTCTGCCCAGCGGGCTCCTGCGCACCAGCACTGTTATTTTTATTTATTTATTTATTTATTTATTTATTTATTTATTTATTTGCGGGACCAGGGTTTGAACTCACAACCTTGCACTTGCCAGGCCTGCACTTGCGCCATGGAGCTGTCTCCCCGGCCCCATCACTAGCACGTTTAGAGAATGAGAGCGCCAGGCTGCGGCCCGGGGCAGTGACCTGCGGGGACAGCTAGCGCGGGGTTCCTAGAGTGCTGCGGAGGAGCTCTGTGGCTTCGACACCGGATCCGCTAGCCCAGCCCGGCGCTGGCTGGCTGCTGGAGAGACGCCAGCAGCGGGCAGCGGCCTCTGCAGACCCACTGTTGCCGAGGCTGGCTCCTCACTCGCGCCGCATCGTCGTGAAGGGCACCAAGTGGGAGGAGTGACTCATTGTATTTACTGTCACGCTGCTGTTTTGTGAAACAGTTAATTCAGTGGAAGTTAAATTCCAGAGAAAAATGGATCGTTCATTGTTTTCGATTCAGGCTGAGGCACAGCAGGTGGATTTTCCAAATTGCTTTAGTTGATATTTCCTGGAAATGTAAGCTAACAAACAGTGCTCCATTTTATTTTGCCAACTGGAGGGTCATATTTGAACATTCTACAAATCATCTGATAAGACTGGGAACTTCAAACAGCGCGCTCTCTCTCTCTCTCTCTCTCTCTCTCTCTCTCTCTCTAACAAGGTCTCTCTCTATAGTTCAGGCTGGCACCCAGGCTGGCTTTGAGCTCATGGCAATACTCCTGCCTCAGCCTCCTGAGTGCTGAGATTATAGGCATGGGCCATCATGCCTGCCTTAACCTCCCCCTTTGAGTTTGAATTTTGTTGAGGATTTTTAACTGTGAGACGGTCCATCTTTAGATCCGGAAACAGCCTCAGACAGTTTAAGTGTTTTGCCAAAGGTCAGTGAGTAACATACATATTAGAGATGGAGAGTAAAGGATATTGATTAGAACCCAGTTCTCTGGCATCTTGGAGTCAGTTGTTGAAAGTGACATGGATTTGTGTAGCACGTGGAAGAAGTGAAGGTTTTAGGATCTGGTTTGTCTTCCTGCTTCTCCTCTGGGGCCTGCAGGACTCACTTCCGGTGATGTATGCCCTGGGTAAGGCCCTGTTGTGCCCAGGAAAAGCTGTGAACCACTTGTATCCACAGCACCTTCCTGCTACCTCCGAGATCCGACCCACGGGCAGGTCCTGGCGCCAACAGTAAATAGCACATTCCAGGCAATGATGTCCTTTGATCTTTTCAATTGAAAATACTAGACCTAAGCAAACTAAATCCAAGCAAATACATCAGTTAATTATTTCTTAATTGTTAGACATGTCTGGTCTTCCCCAGGGGTCTCTGAGATATCACTTAAATTCACTGTCTTAGCTGGCTTCTCTATTCAATAATCTTTTAGTTTACTTCTTCAGTGTTTTGGCTTGCTT
>PVKN010040561.1:0-10697 GCA_004027915.1 Capromys pilorides
TTTTTTTTTTTTTTTTTTTTTTTTTTTTTTTTTTTGTCTTTTTGAGACAGGGTCTGGCTATGCAGTTCAGGCTGGCCTTGAGCTCACTTTTGTAGCCCAGGCTGGTCTTGACCTCACACCAACCCTCCTGCCTCAGCCTCCCGAGTGCTGGAATTACAGGCCTGTGCCACCATGCCTGGCTCTACTTCTTTTATCTTCACTTTGGAAGATAAAAACAAAAGCACTAAAGAGCTTTAACTTATCAGACAAATGAGCTTAAATATCGTATGAGAAAACCTAAATAAAGATAAGGAATACAAAAGTTAATAGAAACAGGGAGTTAGGTCTTGTGGAAAAGGAAAAGGGACCCAGGGATGCATAGTGGGGAAAGAGAGAGGAGAAAGGGATGGGAAAAAATTCTGATGTATTTACTGTACCAACTCCCTAAAATAGATGCATTCATTGTGTACCACAAGCATACTAATAAAAATAGCACTTTAATTTACTATAGAAGCTCTGTTATAATTAAATGCTAACATAATAGCTGTATTTAGTACCTCAAATGTGTAAATACATTAATGTATAGGCTCAATAAAAGTATATTGTCAACCTAATATTCCAAGAACTGAAGACAGAGTAACAAACTATTATGGTTGTGTCAAGTTGTCCCCACAAAACCTCACACAGTAAGGGGGCAGACTTCTAGACTTCATAATTAATTTATGATCCAGTGCTGAGATTACAGGTGTGAGTGCTGCTGGGATTATGGCTGTGAGTGCTACCTCCAGCCTATGCCAGATAGCCTGAATGCAACGTAAGGGAGACAGACTTGCTCTCTGTAGTTATTGTTGCTGCAACCCCTTCCATCTGCTCTCGATGTTTTCCGCCACCATGAATGACTGCCCTCTACCATGCGCCACTCTGCCTTGAAGCCAGCTGAGTATGGACTGAAATCTCCACTAACTGTGAGCTAAATAAACCTTCCTTCCTTCATTCTGGGTATCAGGTATTTTGTCTCAGCAATGAGAGAAAAGTAACCAAGACAAAACAGACAAAATCTTTGTCCTTACAGCATTTATATTTTAAAGAAGAGAGCCAGGAAATGCAAACAGGAAAATGCACAGCGCTTGAGACTGTGACTGCTGTCAAGCCACACAGGTCTCAGAGTTGTCAAGGTGGAAATGGAGAAGGCCTGGGATGACCTCTTCCAGGGGGAGCTTATGTAGGAGTAGAGACCAGAAGAAAGAGGAAGAAGGGCCCGTGATTCCCATAGGTGAGAACTCCTCTTGTAGAAGGAACACCAAGCAACACTCTAAAGGCAGAGAGTGCTTGCTGTGTTCTTTAAATACGTAAGGAACAAGGCAATTGGCTCCGAGTGAGTGGAGTGGGGAGTAGCAGGCTGTGAAGGCAGGGAACATCAGGATAGAGCACAGAGGTGGGAGAGGTCATCCCAGGCCTTTGGTTCCTACTCCAAGGTGAGAGGCCATTAGCAAGGCTTGCTCAAAGACATCCGCAGTATAATACTTCTGGGTGACCTATGGATAGTGCACAATGGTGAGGTGTACTCAGAGGCTGTTTCTCTAGGCTGCAAGTGATGATGTCTTTGGTTAGCACAGCAGGAAATGAAAGAAGTGGTCACCTCCTGAAGGGGTTTTCAGGGTGGAAACAACTGGATTTGCCAATGGATAGGATGCAAGCTCTCAGAAAACAAAGAGGCTTGAAGGACGACCTCGGAGTGATGAAGTCCTGGAGTCCTGATGTCTAACACAGGAAATCTGTGAACATAAGTGGGGAGAACAAGAACAGAAATCGGGCTTTCTACTTATGCTTGAGAATCTACCGGCTACTGCAGTGAGAGGGCTACAAACAGTTGTTCTTACTGCGAGTCTGGAAATCAGATGTCAGATAAGAGGCCACTTTATAGGTGTCTAAAGCCAAGTGATCAGAAGGCAACCAACTTGTTAGTGAGCAGAAGGAAAAAGTTTAATGACTGAGCCTTGGGAACATGAAGCGGATAGACATTATGGAGAGCAGGATGATCCAAGGAAAAAGACCAAAAGCAAGCAGTGAAAAAACATGGAAAAGATGTCTGATCTACAATGAGCTATCTGTGTGTGTGTGTGTGTGTGTGTGTGTGTGTGTGTGTGTGTGTGTATGATTGAGTGTTGAATGCTACTAACACATACAGTGACAGGAATTTTAGCCAACCCCTGAATTCAACAGAGTGGAGATCACTGGAAAAACTGACAAGAATTTCATGGTTAGTTGAAGCCCTTAAATTAAAAGTTGGACAGAAATTGAGGTAAAAGTTTTTGCTGTTAAAACACGCCAAGAATCAATAGCAGAGGGAGAGAGTGATAAAGAAGGAAGTTTTAAAGAACAGCAAAAGTGATCCCTTGCTTTCACCTACTTATATGACTTGAGATGTTACAGTGGAGAAAGAGAACAGTTGCTGAAGGGTTGACATTGCAGGGGGTAAAGAATTGCCTGGCTGGCCAGTGCTAGACAGAGCTTAGAAGGGTGAACATGTCAGACAGGCAAAGGAGATGCGCAGCTTTTCTCCTTTGCATTAGTAAACATTTGCAGTACATAACTGCACCTATCTTGGGGAGCTGCTGCATACAGAAACCACATTATAGCCATTTTCCCTTCCTGTACCGCCCCTTCACTCCTGTCTTTCCCCATCTCAGGCACCCCTAACCCCACAAATAGTTCCTGCCAATAGTAATGTGTATATGACATGGGACAAAGTGAGAGATTCTTCCGATAGCTTTATTTTTCTTGTCCTTAGAATAACAGTTCTTTGAGGAACTGTAAAACTTACAGGCTGAGTAGAATGTGCATGTTTGTAGGTTGCCGAAGGACTAGAGAGACTGTGATCTTGTTATGGGCCTATGTGGACAATTTCAAGGGTTGTATGGGGAGGGGGGGCAAAGCGCTACATGTTGTTGAGAGGACGAGTAAGAAAAGGAGCTGGAGTTGCCACTGAACATAGGAAGGGCTGAGTCAGTGCAGAGATTAGTGGGCTATTTTGGTGAAATGACAAAGAGCAGTGGAACAGTGCTGTCCAGGATGAGTCAGATGTAAGTAAGCTGCTACAAGAAGTCCAGCTAAGATGGCAAGCTGACGAAAGGTTGGCACAGAAAGGGACGGGAACATATGGGGTGTAGGACTGAAGGTAGGGCTGCCTGATGGGATATTCTGTAACTCCTTCAGATACCCCTTTGGAAGGAGGCTTCCTCCTTAGGACATAGATTGCTTCAGTCTCTAGGAATACTCAGTAGAGACTGAGAACTGGAGAAGGAGGCAAGACCTCTGAGGCAGAGTAAGTGGCTGTGTTGGTGGTGGAGTGCCTTGTGGCGCCACAAGAAAACACAGACACAGGAGGCATGTCCCACTCCTTTGTGTATCAGGTGTTTTTTTTTTTTCCTTTCATATTACTTGGAGAAAATTATGTCTCACAAGGATACTTACCTCACTTTTTTATATATGTTATATACATTTCAGAAGTTTTTTCATGCCCTTTAGTTTTACAAATAAGGGGTTCTTACATATGTAAAAGTTCAACATTTCTGTTTCATTTACCAAAGTGTACCTCTATGGTTTTTATGTGTAGTTACCTACGCAACAAAGATTTTACCCCTCTCTCTCTTTAAATATATATATATATATATATATATATATATATATATATACACATATATATATATTGTGTTTTTTTCTAGAACATTCCTGATTGTTCTTCTAAAACATCTTTTTTTTTTTAACTTTTGAAGTTTTAGTACATCAACAATTAGATTACTATCAGACACAAAGTAGGAACCTGTGCCAAACCCACCTCTACCACCACCACCGCTATGGCTCCCTTTAATTAGTACAGTTTGTCCAACCCATAAGTTTTAGCCCCAAGCATCTAATGAGCTGTGTAACTGGATCAAGGAGCACTTATTTCCTTGAACCGGATCAAAACTGTCCTTCCACCTGTGGGTCTCCACATCCTTGTGGCACCAGCAAGGACGGAGGACACGGAGCATCTGTCCTCAGGTCTATGTGCCCCAGTTCTGCCAGCACCATTCAGAATGCTACCCAGGTGTATATTTTTGGTGCTTTTTCTCATTTCTCAGATTAAAGGTATGTCTTACTCTTTCTATCAGGATATTCCTAATATAGTATAATGTGACCTATGTATGAACTGAAGATTTTTGGTGAGGACACAGTGTAGTGTTTCCTCTAGGTTACAGCTAATCAGGAAGGTTGGATAATTCCGTGACAGCCTGTGTCAGCCTTAAACCCCTCGTCCCACAGTGAGGAGGAGGAGGAGGAGGAGGAGGAGGAGGAGGAGGAGGAAGCCAGCGCTTTCTCAGTGCCTACTTTATGGCAGGCGCTGTGGTGCCAGTTAGGCAAGTTTATGCTGCAATGTTTAAAATCCGGAATTTGCATCTCCCCTTTACAGATATGAAAATAAGAGCAGTCGCAGCAGGTCAGAGATGACCTCTGCTTCTCACAGTCACATACATAATCAGGAAAAAGTTGATTCCAATCAGAGAATATTCTAGAAATATTCTCCTTATTTATTGATTGATTGATTTTAGGTTGGGCATTCACTTTACCAGTTGTCTTCCAACATTATCAAACAGGCACTGTAGATCATGTTTAGCAATCGCGTGGGGCTACCTAAAACTCTCTAACACATGAAAGCTATATGCTTAATTAAGCGACCAAGTACTCCGTTGAAAGTGTTCCTGGAGGATAAAATTGAGCAACTCATGTTGAAACAGGCCATTGTGGTCCAAGCTTTGTCAGGAAGAAGCCTTCAGACTGGCACAGGAGAAAAAAAAAAAAAAAGATAACTGTAGAACAAGGAGAACACACGGAAAATGACAGGAACATGCATGCCTTTATCTCTTCTCCAGTACGGTTTATGTTTCCCTAACTTCTAAATCTCCTTCTCAATCGCTTTGCCTGGGAAGTGAAGAAGAAACACAAGGGCTGCAGGTGGAAGCGGGGCAACTGTGCGTGAACTGTTCTGTTCTCCCATGACCGTGGGCGACCTTTAACCAGGTGGATGCCCCTGTATTTCCTTTCAGAAAACGCAGTCTTTGGAGCAGATGGCCCAGAGCTGGTTCGTGCTAAAAAGCTTCCTCTGGTTCACAAGCGAGATCTTGAACACATCCACGATTCGGACATACCGGTATAACTTTCCTCTTAGTAGATAAGATTTACTGAACCCACACGTACACACAGCTGCCTCTGGCCCCCAAGCACACACACACAAATAGGAGCGAAGCTAGCTGCTCGTATCTTCAGAGGACTCCCGCCCTCTTAGAGCACATGGACAGGGAGAATCACTCATCCAGCGTTCAAAAGCAAGGCTCAGCTCTTAGGGGCACCACATCCTGTTTCTCGCTTCAGGAGGAATATTACTCGAAGCTTTCTAGGCTGATTTAAAGCAACCACATGGTTCTGGAATGTCATCTCCAGCACTGAATTTGCTTTCCCAGAGATCTGGCCTGTAGGTCTCGCAGGCAGCTTTGCAAAGTTGAGAAATATTCACGACAACAAAATCCCCTGCTTGGGCTGTCACGTACAGGAGTGTTCATTCAGGAGTTTAACTCTTAGAATATTTAACATTGTGTTCAAAAGTGATGGGATAGTTCTTATAGAAAACAGATAAGGGATGTTAAAGGGAGCAAGTTTCCAAGTTATTTTCCTTTTCCACTGCCATAAGAGATGTTAGGTGAATGAGTTTTAGATATTTATCATTAGTCATTTGCGTTTTAGAGCTGAGGTTTTAAATTTGACATATAGAAAATACCGCCAGGCAGTTTGTCAGTTACTACAGGAGAATGAATCTTTCCAAGGCATCTATTTTAGCCCCGCTCCTTCGGATGGTGTTCCAGGTTCTCATTGGTGCCATTTCTCAGCTGCAGGAAGCTACACCTCACCTTGCCAAGTGTTCCCAGGGACCCTGCTCTCTCCTGGACACTGAGGCCGTATAAAGGCGACACTCCATCCCATACCATTAGAAAGTCATGCTTAATTTTTCTTGAAGGGATTTTTTCTCTTAATCCCCAGCTCTTTTCTCACTTTCTCAGAAATCTGTATTGTTGAAATTTGGGCCCCAACACGGGAAATAAACCAGCTTGTGCCACCCACCATGCAGAAACTGGCCCACACAACTTATTTAGTCCTGATATTTACAGTTCCCTCACAAACACACTAGGCAGGCCTGAATGGAGACGAAAATTCACAGGTCGAGCCTTGAGAATCTTGTGCTGTTCAGCAGTCCCAAGCAAACGAAATCCCCAAAGTGCACGGACAGAGCATGACAGAAAAGCCTTAAGAGCCAAATAAAGAGCTTCAAGGGGCCAAAGCTGGTACAATTTGAGTAGCAAAATAAATCATGCAGCCTTATACTATAACAAGAAATGAAGATTCATGAGCCCAGACTAATATAAATAGATGAGTACCTAAGTGAGTGTGAGAGGACAGACACGTTTTTGAAACAGAAAGTCAAATAAGTTATGTAGATATCCCACTCTTCAGGAGCTAAAGTGCAAATCTTCATGATATAGGCCACACATTTCAATTCTCTTTCAAAGAGTATGTCACAGAAGGAGGGAAAAGACCAACTTTACAGAGGACATAGCTGGCAAATGCCACTCGGTGGAGTGGTCAAGGCCAACATCATCAGGGAGGTCTTGTATATGGTACGTACTGTATATGAAGTTGGAACATTACACTTCATTTTGTAGTTTTTGTCACAAAAATTCATAACTGCAAACTAACCACAAAGAAAACATCTAACTTGGAGCATTTCACACAAGTGACTTAAAAAGTGAGGACAGTTGTCAAGGTCGTCCAAAGTGTGGAAGGCCGAGAAAGTGTTGCAGGTTTAAGCAGATTAAGGAAACATGATGGATGTGTTTGGAGTTAGATCCTGAGGGCATAGTAGGACATCTGGTAAGAATAATTATAATCTGAATCAATGCGCAGCAGTCCTGATTTCTCAGTTATGATGACAGCGCCATAGCTGTATATGCTCTGAGCAGTAGAGAAACCTGGGAGCTGTGTGTGTGAAC
This sequence comes from Capromys pilorides, assembly GCA_004027915.1. NCBI lineage: Eukaryota > Metazoa > Chordata > Mammalia > Rodentia > Capromyidae > Capromys > Capromys pilorides. The sequence goes on from PVKN010040561.1 coordinate 7,062, forward strand.
ACAGTAATATCTTTTCAAGTGTTCTACAAATCTAGAACAATCCTAAAATTACATAAAATTAAGTTTACTAAAAGATTATAGAGTCTAGCTTGCAAATATCTTCTGAAATTACCTATTCCCTTTGATTCCCTGCTGGCATTGCCCGTGTTCTTTCAACAACCTGTAGGTGGCTTGCCCGCCCATAGTACTGGGTTTTGCAGGACTATGAGGCAGAATAAGGAAGCTGTATCCCACGAAGCTTTCTGCATATTTCTACCTAAAACCTTTGCTTCTTTTTGGTCTTAAGAGGTCTAAATTCTTTACTAATGAAGCCACACACTGTTGAGTTCTTTCCTACAGCTTTTCTTCTCATTTGTATTCAATTTACACTAGACTTTTCAGCAATACTGAATTTGTATTGATTTCTCAAACATGCTGAACTCTTTCCTGCCTGAGACCTTTACATGTGCCATTCCTTGCCTGTGTCTGATTCTTTCTGTACTTGCATGTCTTGCATTCGGATGCTTGTCATATCCAATCACTTGCTTGTTTATTTTTCTTCTCTACAAATCTTCTCCACAGGTTGCAACTTCTTTTAACTAAGGGCCGCCGTATTATATACCATTATATTTTTTTTCACTGTGATAGAGGTAATGACTGTTAAATAAGACACCATAGTTTTTAAATAAATTGACAATGAACTCAAAAACATGCACGATACATGGTCAACAACTATAATATTAAGTTAGAAAGATTTTTTAGAGATCATAATAGAATAAAATATCACAAATGAAAGTGCTGAAGCCACATTAACCAGAAATTTGAAGACAAACCACACATAATGAACTGCACCGATAAAAAGTATCAATGCTAGGGGTTCTCAAAAGAGGGATCACAGTAAGCTACCATTTCGTTGTTTCACAGACTTCTATTAATGACAGTATTGGTTACTGGCAAGGATACGTAGTTTTCCAATAGTAGATATTACGGCTAGTAACACACAAACTAGAATTGCTATGAGTTTCTGGGGAAGCTCTCAGCTGTTCTTTATTTCCTTCAGGACATTTCATCAGTATTTATTGAAAGCCTTATATTTTTCCCATGTTCTTGACAATGCAACTATAGTTAATCCAAACTAAATTTCTGATAAATAAATATTGGATATTTAAATAAAGTTCTGTTCACTTTGGATTTTATAGGCCTAAAATATGCTTCATAAAACATTACAAAAATAGGAAATGGGCACGATTTTCTGAGTGAAATTGGAGCCTCTGAAAATTTTAAAAATTCATATAAAGAAGATCTGTGTTTGGGAGAGTTGTGCATAAGTAGGCTTGTTTGCATATTCCTGGATGAAGTACAAATACACACTGTCCATTTTATTTTATTTTAACTAGGAAAAAAGTCCTCTGAAACTTTAATTAAAAAATAACTTGAGTAAAGTCTTCCTTATAAATCTAGATGTCTTTAAATTTAGCTTTGTCTGGATTCATTCTGTAAAATAAATCCAGAGAAAGCTTGAATTTATTCCGTGACACAAATCCAGACTGCTTGGAAACTGTGTCTCTGAGGGGTTGGACACCATACCCTAAGTTCTGCTGTGCCGAACCTCCCAGCTTCCACTAACCAAGGGTGGACAGAAGTCCCACGAGGGGTCTTGTCTTACAGGAAGCTTATGAAGAAGAAGTATTGTATGAAGTAAAATTAAGTAGAAAAACCTTAATCCTTCATCTTCTGAAATCCAGGTAAGTTCTATTGCAATTTATTATCTTATAGATTTAACTTATGGTAGCCCATGTCTTTGTGAAAACGACCAGCAAAGTGAATTTCTAAAGTCATTGGACTTTTATATGGTATGTGGACTCTTTCTCTTCAGATGTAACAATAGTTTAAAACAGTGGTTTAAAAACTACAGACACAGTTCTCTAGTTCTTATTGGACCTTTAAATAATCACTCTGAAAAGAAGACAGGACATTTTAGTGATTTTTTTTTATCAACTGAGCAAAAGAAAAAATTTAAATATGGCATTTAACCTGACTTTTAGTCAGAGAAAGTAGATATCAAGTTCTTCCAGAGAACAAGGTACTGAGTGGGAAGAGCTTGCTTCCCCCTGGCTTCTGAAAGCCAGGTCATCCGAAAGCCTTCAGTCCTCATTGCTGGCATTCCAGTTTTCCTATAGATACACGTGACAGTACCATCAGAGCCCCAAGCATTGAAAATATGTAAAGTTGTCAATACTAAGTATAATAGAATATTGAAACTTGTGAAATTAAGATTCTGCTCTATTAGCTCAAAGCAAAAAATAATAAAAATACAGAATTAATAATTTCATCTATTCTGAATCTTTCTGTAAGTAACCTGTATAAATACAACCCCAACATCATAAATATATTGACCATGTTTTCGTAATCTGTATGTTTTATGTATTTCCTCATGAAAGAAGATACATATTAAGCAATTTCTATGTCCCTTTCCTTAAAGTTATTTCTTAGTTCATACAATATATTCATGAGAGTCAATCAGATAGTTCAGCAGATTAAAGCACCTGCTTAGGCAGATACAGGGACCAGGGCTTGATCCCCAGCATGCCATCCTGGCCCTGGCCCCAGGGAACACTGAGATGGCAATTGAGACTGGGATGTGGTGGCACACACTTGATATCCCAACACTTGGAAGGCTGAAGACAAGAGGATTAGTATGAGTCTGATCTCTGTAGTGAGACACTATACACCCTGTACTAAATACATTTTAAAAATACACGTGAAGTGTGTGTATCAAAATAATAACTTATAAATGTAGATTGTATGTTCCTTTGCATTTCTGCATAAAATTTGAACTACCTGTCAATTTCAGGGAAAAATACCTGCCTAAATTTTCTCTACAGCTTTCTTCCATCTATCCATCAATTTGAAGCTCTTCAGTTGATACCTCAATAGCACTGAATATTAAAGTTATAATTCTAAATTTATTTAGGTCTTCTTTAATTCCTACTAAGTATGTCTTGCAGTTTATACTGTAAAGCATTAAGATGACTTCAACGTATTTCTAAAAATTAATATTTGTGGAGTTTTCAAAAGCATATTATGTCATTTCATTTTTCTCTTATTTCAAAATATTATACAGAAATATATACTTTTTTATATTAACCTTGCTTTAATTTATTCATTATTTTGTGATTACTTAGAAATTATGGAAGTTGAGTGTGTGGTAGCACATGCCTCTAATCCCAGAACTCAGGGGCCTGAAGCAGGAGAATCACAACTTTGAGTCTGTCCTTGGCAAATTAGCAACTTAAAGATCTTGTCTCAAAATAGAAAATAAAAAAGTGCTGGAAAAATATCTCAACGTGAAGGCCCTAAGTTCAATCCCCAGTACCATGAACCAAAACACAATATATACATACATACCACTGTCTTGTTACAGGTTTGTGAAGTTACATTAAATATGGATATTAGACAATATATTGTCTTTGTGACAATTGTCAGATCTTGATTTTCGATTATGCTGGACTCATAAAATGAGTCGGGAGGTGTTCTTTCGTCTTATGTTACCTAAAAGATGTCATTGCTCTTAGAACATCTGATAGAATTTATAAATAAAATTAATGCCTTGAGGGTAATTTTGTATATTTGTGAGGAAGAGGATTGTGATGGAGG
>PVKN010040562.1:0-10697 GCA_004027915.1 Capromys pilorides
TTTTATTACTTTTAATAAGAAATAACAATATAATAGTTTCAAAACACATTAGCAGTACATTCGCAATAATTGGCACATTACATATTGTTGTCCTCAAAGTAGTTATACAGAGCACAGGGTGTAGTCCTGTTAAATTTTCTAATTGATATTGATAAGGAAAGAAAAAAAGAAAAAATTTCTTCTCTTTGAACTGAGAAAAAGTAATTGTATACATAGTCCAATGTTCCATAATTGCAGTGTGTTACTGGTGAAACTGGCAATGTTGGAGGCTGTTGGTTTAAGCCTCTTACAGCTCAGCATACTAATCTAGCTCTGTATTTTATGCCTCGTAACTAAGGTTTTCTGTTGAGTGATCAAGGGCAAGTCAAAGCAAGCTCTGTATAACAAAACATTCATCTTTTGTATCTTCCATGGTCAAATCCCCTCAGGATTAACTTTGGAACCCTGTACAGTGCTTTGTAGAACTGTTGTCAGCCATCTGGATGAGTCACGGCCATTGCTTGACCAGTTTGCTCTCTGTGAAATCCTGAGAGAAAGTTTTTTCTCTAGATGACTCTCCTTAGACACACTATACTTCATTTATCCCTTTCTTCTGAGGTCCCTTAATCTCCTTGACCAGAAAATTTGGGAAACCACTGAATTATAGGATTTTGTAGCACAGGTTCTCTTATGTCCTGAATCCTCACTGACCTTCAAGGGCTAGGGCCAAAATGTTGGCTATCCTCATAATCCTTCTTTTTCTCCAATTTTTGGTCTGTTTACTTACATTCTCAACCCTCCAGCAGAGAAGCTTCGTGATACTATAACTCTGTAACATAAGGTAAGTGAGCTTAATATCACTGTCTTTCTGAATAGCAAAATTTTACACTTAGCTTGACATTGGTATTTTCTGTCAATCATTGATATTCTAATAAATCTCTATAGAATGTGATAAGAGCAGTTATATCTTTTTACATAGACATTCAGAAATCCAAGGATGAACAAAATTGTAGCCTGTCCAGCCAATGGCATTTTGCCTAGTCTTTTATTCCCAATTAATACCTTTTTTGTTTTTTTGTTAATAAACCATTTACTTGACAGAGAGTATAGCTATAACAGAGTTTACATTAGAAGCAGTACATATCTAAAAGAACAGAATGACATGCATTCCAAGCATAGTTTTAGTGTTGCACATTGCTATCATGAATGTGAAAAACCTTTTGAAGGTTCTTAGGACCAATATCTAATTCATCTTGTGTACATAAGTGCATAGATTTGCTTCTGCTATGTTTCCTCTCTTTTCTGCTTCCAGTGACTTCGATGTTTAATCCATAAGTCTTTGATTTCCATTCATCTGTGTTATGCCTTTCCATTTTTATTTCTCTTTAGAGATCTTATACTAGGAAGGCTATATGATATTTACACATGTATGTCTGGTTTATTTTACTTATGAGTATATGTTCTGTATACATCCATTTATATATGAAGTCTTCAAGTTTGTCATTCTTTATAGCTTAGTAATATTCCATTGTACAAAATACCACATCTTTTTCAAACATTCGTCAAATGATAGGAATTTTGATTGTTTCCAAGATTTGGCTATTGCAAATTGGGCTGCTACAAACATAGGTGCACAGATATCACTCTAGTATGATGTTTTCAGGTCTTCTGGGAAAATTTCCAGTAGGAGGATAGCTGGATTGAATGGGATTTCCAATTCTAGTTTTTTAAGGAGCCTCCACACCACTTTCCATAATGGTTGCAACAATCTGCATTCCCACCAGCAGTGGAGAAGGGTTCCTTTTTCCCCACAGCCTCTCCAACGTTTGTTGTTGGTTGATTTCTTTATGATATCCATTCCTTCCAGAGTAAGATGGTATCTAAGTGCTGTTTTGATTTGCGTTTCACGAATGGCTAGTGATGTGGAACATTTCTTCATGTATTTATAGGCTTGCTGAATTTCTTTCTCTGAGAACTGTGTGTTCATCTCAGATACCCATTTCTGCATTGGGGCTTTGAATTTTGGAAACTTGATGGTTTTTAGTTCTTTATAAATTCTAGATAGAAAACCTTTGTCTTAATACTTTTTCATTAAAATCTTTTCAAAATTTGTGGGTTGTCTTTTCACTCTGTTGGTAATTTTTTTTTTGACATGCAAGAGCTTCTTAGCCAGAGGAGGTCCCATTTGTTGATGCTTTCAAGTGTTAAATGTGCATTTTGATTTTTGTCCATGAGCTTTTTGCCTACCCCTATGTCTTCAAGATTTTCTCCCACTTTATCTTCCAGGCGATTTAATGTTTCGCTTTTAATATTTAGATCTTTATTCCATTTTGACTTTAGTTTAGTGCATGGTGACAGACTTGGGTAAAGTTTTAGTTTTTGGCATATACAGAGCCAGTTTTTCCAGCACCATTGGTTAAACAGGCTATCTTTCTTCCAGTAAGCATGTTTGGCCCGTCTGTCATAAATAAGGTAGCTGAGTGTGTTTGTATTTGCTTCTGCATCTTTTAATCTATTCCACTGATCCTCAGGTCTATTTTTTGCCAATACCATGCTGATTTTATCACGGTAGCTCTGTAGTATAACTTTAGGTCAGGAATTGTAATGCCTCTTGCCTTGTCTTTGTTGCCCAGGATTGTCTTTGCAATTCTGGGTCTTTTTTTGGTTCCAAATAAATTTTAGGAGTGATTTCTCTAAGTCTGTGAGGTACATTGATGGTATTTTGATAGGAATTTCATAAAATCTGTTTAACAATTTAGGGAGTATGGCCATCTTCACAATGTTGGTTCTTCTATCCAGAAGCCAGGAATGTCTTTCCATTTTCTGAAACCTTCTAGGATCTCTTTTTTCAGAGTACTGTCGTTTTCATTGAAAATGTCTTTTACTTCATCCAGTAGTTTCATTCCTAAGTATTTCATTTTCTTCGGTGCTATCATAAAAGGTACTGTTTCTCTAATTTCCTTCTTAGTGTGTTTGTTATCTGTGTAGAGGAATACTACTTTTTTTGTGTTGACTTTGTAACCTACTGTGCTACAGAATTTGTGTAATAATTCTAGTAGCTTCTTTGTGGAGTTTTTTTTGGTCTTCCAAGTAGATTATCTTGTCATCTGCAAATAGTAATAGTTTTACTTCTTTAACTATTCTTATTGCTTCTATTTCTCTTTCTTGTCTGATGCCCGTAGCTAATGATTCCAGAACTATATTGTATAGGAGTGGTGATAGAGGACATCCTTGTCTTGTACCAGATTTGAGAGTAAAAGACTTCAGCTTTTCCCCATTTAGTATTATGTTAGCTTGTGGATTGTCATAGATGGCTTTTATCAGGTTGAGGCAGAAGCCCTCTATTCCAATTTTCTGTTGGAATTTTAATATGAATGAGTTTTGGACTTTGTCAAAGGCCTTTTCAGCATCAATTGAGACGATCATGTGAATTTTGCTTTTGGCTCTATTGATATAGTGTTTTGCATTTATCGATTTGCATATATTGAACCATCCTTGCATTCCTGGGATGAATCTTATCTGATCATGGTGTGTAATCTTCTTGATGATTTGTTGTATTCTAGTGGTGAGGATTTTATTGAGGAATTTTGCATCTATGTTGATGAGAGAAATTAGTTTTCCTTTTTAGTTGCATCTCTCTCTGGTTTTTGTATCAGTGTAATACTTGCCTCTAGGAATGATTTTGGAAGGATTTCTTCCTTTTCAGTTTCATTGAAGAGTTTGAGGAGTTCTATTAATTTCTTGTGGATTTCAGTGGTGAATCCATCAGGTCCCGGACTTTTCTTTGGCAGTAGGTTTTTATTACATTTCCTATTTCATTGGCTGTTATTGGTTCTTGAGAGTTCTTATATCTTCTTGATTCAGTTTTGGTAGTTTGTACTTTTCTAGGAATCTGTCCATTTCATCTGTGTCTTCAATTCTGTGAGAGTAAAGATTCTCAAAGTAGCTATTTATGATCCTCTGAATTTCTGCTGGGCCTGTAGTAATTTCACCCTTTTTATTCTTTATTGCTTGAATTTGAGTCCTTTCTTTCCTCTTTTTGATGAGGTTAGCAAGGGGCTTATCAATTTTATTTAATATCTTGAAGAACCAGCTTTTTAATTCATTAATTCTTTGTATTGTTTTCTTTGTCTCAATTAAATTAATCTCTGCTCTAATCTGTATAATTTCCTTCTGTCTTTGGACTTCGGATTTCGGTCTGCCATTTCTAGTCATGTTAGGTGCTGCATGATAGTATTTATTTGTTCCTGTTCTGTTTTCTTAATGTGTGAGTTCAGAGCTATAAATTTCCCTCTAAGAACTGCTTTCCTTGCATCCCATAAATTCTGGTAAATTGTGTTTGAATTTTCATTAAGTTCTAGATATTGTTTAATTTCTTGTTTAATTTTATCAGTAACCCACTGGGTGCTGAGAAGAGTGTTGTTCAGTTTCCATGTATTTCTGGAATTCTTATGGTTTCTTTGGCCATTTATTTCCAACTTCATTGCACTGTGGTCAATAATATGCATGGAATATTTTATAGTTTTTTTGCACATACTTAAACATGACCTGTGAACTAATATGTGGTCCATTTTAGAAAATGTCTGATGTGCAGTTGAAAAAATGTGTATTCTGAAGTGGATGGGTGGAACATTCTGTGTATATCCTCTAAGTCCAGTTGTTTCAAGTTTTGGTTCAGTTCTGCTATTTCGTTGTTAATTTTTTGTCTGCTTGACCTATCTTTTTCAGATAAGAGTGTGTTAAGGTCTCCTGTTAAGATTGTGGTGTTGGTTATTAGATTTTTCTTGTCCATTCAGGTTTTGTGTTATATAACTCACTCCTCCAGTGTTGGGTGTATACATATTTATGAGTATTACCTCTTTGTCTTGAATATTTCCCCTATCCAGTATGTAGTGATCTTCTTTGTTTTGTTTGATCAATCTTGGTTTGAAATTTAGACAGTCTGCAAACAGGATTGCTACCCTGCTTTTTTTTTTTAGATGCTGGGGCATGTAGTATTGTTTTCCATTCTTTAACTTTTAGCCTGTGAGTTTCTTTATGAGTTACTTGTGTTTCTTGGATACAGCATATGGTTGGATTTTGCTTCCTTATCCACTGTGCCAGTCTATTTCCTTTAATTGGAGAATTGAGTCCATTTACATTGATGGCTATAGTTGAAATGTATTGACTTATGATTGACATGAGTTTTACTTACTACTGTTTACCCCTTTTTCTCTTGTGTTTAATTGGTTGCCCTATTTGGTGGGATCTTTTCGATATCATTTGTTGAGTTTGGGTCATTTTAGTTCCTCGCTAAAATATTTTTTAGTGTATTGTGTAGGGTTGGCTTTGACATCATGAAATTCTTTAGTTGTTCCTTGTCATGGAACTGTGTTTCATTTCTCCTTCATAGTTGAAGTAGAGTTTTGCCGGATATAGCATTCTGAGCTGAAATTTGTTTTCCTGGAGGCCTTGAAGCACTCTGCTCCATGCTCTTCTTGACTCCATGGTTTCTGATGAGAAATCTGCTGTTGTTCTGATGAGTTTTTCTTTAAATGTGATCTGTTTCTTTTCTCTAGCACTTTTAGTATATTATTCTGCTGAATTTCTGGAATCTTGACTATTATATGTCTGGGTGTGTTTTTATTTGGGTTGATGTTATTTGGAGTTCTGTATGCTTCAGTTACCTGAATGTCCAATTGGTTTCTCATATTTGGTAAGTTTTCTGCTATTACTTCTGCCCATATTCTTTTTATATCACTTGTATTGATTCCTTTCTCATTGATTCCTATTAATCTCACATTGTTCATTTTTGCTTCATCTTCCAGATTTTGGACTATTTTTTCCTGCATCCTGGTTGTTTTTAAGAAATCCTTTCTTACCTTTTTACTAGCTGTGACTGTGTCTCTCTAGATCTGCAACTCTATCTTGTTTCATTCATACAATGTTGCCAGTTAGTGATTGAGATTTTATTTTCTTGTATATCTCTTCGAAACTGTTTCATATGATCTATTTCATTCCTATATTGCTCTATCAGGAAATCCATCATTTTTTATTCTCCTCTAATTTTTTTTATCAATGTCGTCTTTAGTGGTATTTAAGTCTTTCATTATAGTTATCCTTCCTCTCTCTAGCTCAGAGATTATTTCTACTCTGTTCTCCTCTTTACCTTTCTGCAGTTGTTCCTCTACTTTAGATGCTATTAATTTAGACATGTCTTTTTTTTTTTATTTCAATCAAAGGTTATTTCTGCTCTGATTTCATCTATACATTTCTACACTTGTTTTTCCACTTCAGAGTCTATTAATCGATGCATTTCTGTTTTTACTTCAGGTGTTATCTGTGATCTGAGTTTTTTTATACGTTTCTGCACTTGTCTGTCTACCTCAGATGCTTCCAATTCAGAGGTTTCAGCTGCATTATTCCCATTTTCTTCCATGGTAGTGTCTCCTGTATTTGTTATGAGTAGGCTCGGGATCTGAGATTGCATCTTGCTCCTTGTCTTTGTCATTTTTTATAGCAGTGATCTCTGCACTTTGGTGAAGTTATGTGGTTAGTGCCTATGGACATTTGGGTCTGGATCCACCAAGATTTTTCCCCTCCAGATGTGCCTGGCTACGAGTCGGAGCTCAGGTGGCTGGCTGTCGCGACGCCCCATGTTTCGGAATGGTGGATGGTGCCCGAGTTCAGGAGGTCATGAAGTCGTGGGATGAATGTGGGCTAAGAGAGTTCTTACCTGACCAGTGTGGCTCAGTTGGAACAGTGGGTGGAATTGGAGCTTGGGCGGTTGGCGAGTTGTGGGATGAATGCGGGCTGAGACCACCTCGCAGCCTGGTTGGGATGGTGAGTCTTGCTGAATATTCTTGATGAGCATTGTTTCTTACCTTATCTTAATTTCCTTGTGTTATTTAGTCCTTTATCATTGTTTTATGTTTCATCTTCACTGTACTTTTTCTTCTTTCTGTTCTATAAGGTTAAAGTGCAGAATTCAACACTTTTTTCTTTTAGCACACAACAATCTTTGCTAAAGGTTGTGAGGTGGGATAGAAGAAATAAAGATTAAAAGGAGAGAAACTCAATTTTTGGTCTCTCCTATTACCTTGAAACTCTCAATCAGATTTCTGCTCAGCTCTGTATGTAAGAACGTAAATTATTTTGGAAAAGTTAGCAAAATTTATTGTTCCTAAAACTGTTCAGTCAAATCCATCCTGTCTTAGTTACTTTTCTCTCATTGCTGGGACAAATTACCCAACACTGAAGCTTAGGGAAGGAAAGGCTTATTTAGCTCACAGTTACTGGAGGTTTCAAGACACTACTCCCTCTCTATTGGTTCTGCAGGAGAGGCTGGAGTGCTACTGTGTGGCTCCATACCTCTGAAAGAGGTCACCTGGCCTGGGGGTGGGAGGCGAGTGAGTTCCCTGATGTTAGTTTAATGGTTAGTTCCTCTCTGGCCCTGCCCCTTGAGCTGCTTGACTGACTACCCCATGATTTACATGAGGCTTTATGGTGACAGCTAGTTACAAACCATAGCACATCCCCCATTCAAGATTGAGGACACCAAGATAAAAGCAGTTTTCAGAGTTTACTGGCATACCAAATAAATAGAACTCAGTTCCAAATTTCCCTAGTCTGACAGCTAAATGTCTCCAGCCATAGTGTGATAACCTTTATTCCAGGAAAAGCAAAGCTAATGGGATGCTCCAAAATATGAACAGCTTTCCCCAGACAGGAGCACCAACTCCATGACACCAGGTAGGTTCTCTCCCACCTAAGAACAATCATCTCATGGGAACCAGGTTGCACTTTGAACTATAAGAATTCCTCAGATGCTATGGGAACCAGAAGTGAGAAGATGATCAGCTGGACCCTGGCTGACCTCAGCTAAATCTTAGAAGCTGATCTTCTGCTTTTGTGAGCAGACTAGTCTAAACCCGTACATCAGAGGGAGCCTGCTCCCAGGTGCTCTAGCTGGAGTACTTTATCGTTCCTTACCATCTGAGTTTCACTAATAAACCATGATTTGTCTCATAGTAACATGTCCTGATATTCTTTTTTGTGACATGGGTCAAGAACCTACTTGGTGGCTAATGAAGGTCCCTGCCTCCTCTTAGAAGCTTCCACAGACCCTGTCCAGGACAGTAGGTGACAGGAAGGGGAGTTGTTCTGGAGAATAGTGATTTTGTTGACCTGTACAGAATTATTTGCTCTGGAAAAGTTAGGTTAAAGAAGTTTCTTGCATTTATATTCAGGTAAGGATGATACCAAGAGGCCACCTGTGCTCCTTCACTGACCTAACAGGAGTCTTCATCATTCTCTTGCTTTGTATAAGAGATACTTGTGGATGACATTTATTCCTCTGCCTATATAACCCTTTAGGCCTTCTTCCTCACATTTGAGGCTTTCTTCATTAATGTTGTCTTCTCTATAATAGCTTGAGTAATATATCTCCTTAACTGACCAGTGCATTTTTTTCTCAAAACCTTTTGCAGTGACCTTCTTTGGTGCATGTATTAGTCTTATTTTCCATCATCTTTCTAAATTCTTTTTTTCCCTTCGTTTCCATCTAAACTCTCATAGTCAAATTATTTGAAATTTATTGAAAATTTAACCCTATCATACCTGCATGATACAGAAAAATTAAAATGTTATCTTCTACAAAAATCTCTCTGTTCTTATGTTGCTTACAAAAATTGCTCTAACACAGCTCTATTCTGCAAATTACTTTCTAAAATGCTTTCATAAAAAAATATTTTTTTCACAAATAATTTGCCAGCACCTACTTTGTCATTTTTGTTCTTTCTGAAAGACCGATGGCCAGTAATTTAGAACTCCCAGAGGATTGAGTATAAGTTCAAAGATTGTATGGATATAACTAAAATAATTAAAATTATTTAATATTTTATTGTTAATCTTATTTATCAACAACTTGCTAGGGTAGGGGAGATAGCTCAATAGAATAAGCTTGCCTGGAAAGCACAAGGTCCTGAGTTCAATACCTAGTACTGCAAAACAAAACAAAACAAAACAAAACACAATTTGCTAAGATAGTTGTTTTCTTCATCGAGGGTCTTCACTGATGAAGCTGTGTTTCTCTCTCTCTCTCTCTCTCTCTCTCTCTCTCTCTCTCTCTCTCTCTCTCTCTCTCTCTCTTTGCAGAACTAGGGATCAAACTCATGACCTTGCACTTGCCAGACAGGCACTTGTGCCCTGAGCTATCTCCCTGGATCCTGTGTTTCTCTCTTAATATTTAATGAGGTAATGTAAATAACACAATATAGTTGTAAATGTCAACCTTACTTTTTAAGTTAGTGCCTTTAAATATGTTCAAGAAATTGACAAAAAATACATATACTATGCAGAAATAGAATAAACACACTTGATTACTAAAAATACATTTGTTGGAAACTACATGTTTGAGCTAGTTGACGTTTTAGTTTATTTGCACTGATATTAATCAGAAGTTACATTGTTTTGTGTCAGGGATATAAAATATGTGTAAAAAGTAGAATTTATCAATTCATTGTAATTTGAAAGATGTGAAGTATACATTTGTGGCCTAAACCAAATTTAGGCACATATTGTATTTGTAATTGAATCTTATAGAACAGAGTATTTGCCTAATTGCCAACCACAGAATTTCATCATTATGTTAGTGATAATAAAATGAAAAAATGCATTTGTGGTTGAAGTAAGCTTAATTAAGAAAAGAGCTACTTATGACCTAATTAACTTCATTTAGGGGGAAGGTCTGACAGGAATTTGCCCTGGACTTTGATTATAAAAGGCTGAGATAATGAGGAGATGGACTTGAATTGTAAATAGGGAAACTGTACCATGTTTCCATCCTTACATTTACTACTACATGTGATATAGCTGAGGTTAGTATAAATATAGAGAATTTCTGTGTGTTTCTATTTTCTCTTGTCATTTGTTTTTACTAGTTGTAGGAAAGCTCAGGGTCTTTGAAATGGCGATATGTATAGTCCCAGTGTCTATTATAGTTGGTTGATTTAGGGTATTAGCCCGCTTTCTCACCACTGAGACACAGTACACAGCACCCATAAGGTGTAGGGTGATAGATTCTATTTGGTCATACTTTCAGTCCATGGGAGGCTTAAGGCAGACTTGTAGTGATGGTAGGGCATGGCAGAGCAGAGCTGCTGAGTTCCCAGTAGCCTGCTAGCCCAGCAGAATAGTACAAGAGTGGCAGGCGTGAAGAATCAGACATAGACTCCAAAGCCAATCCTCTTGACCCACCTGCATGCATTCTAAAGGCAATCAAGTTGAAATTCCACTCTGCCCATCACAGGTACGATCTATCGTAGGAACTTGGGTTCTTCACTGTTCTCTGCTTCTTGCTGATATCCAAAGAGGTTAGAATAATAGAAAATTGAGACAACGTATGGGCAAATAGAAATTTAATCTGATATATGTAAAATTTTCTTTTTTCTTTTTAATTTTTAAAGAGTACAAATTAGAATAAAAATCAAAAAAGTTACAGTGATATAGAATTTCACTTCACAAAGTAATTTGAACTTCACAGTATTTGTTGTAATATATAGTGTTGTCTTCCAACCAGTTATTCAAATTACCAGATACATGCATGTAAAATTGGAAGAAAAAATAAAAGAAATAAATCTATAATATATTAAGAGAAAAAGTACAATCAATTGAAAAGTGTAGATGGAACAAAGTAAATATTATCTGGGCCTTTTCATAGACCAGCAGAACTGAAATAT
>PVKN010040563.1:0-10699 GCA_004027915.1 Capromys pilorides
TGGTACTTTGATCCCTTTATTTTATATTGGTACATTTGCTTTTCTAAAAACTCATTTCACTTGTTCTGCGATACTTCATTGTTTATTTTAGCACCCGGGCTTCTAACTTCCCTTCGTCTCAAAATCTGCTTGTATAGCGTATTAGAAATATGTACATTCATGCTGCTCTTTTTACCATGAGGCATAATTAGTTCATCCATCTGTAAATAGACTCCTGTGACTATTTCCCGAATTTTTGTTAGCTTAACTTACTAAGATTCTCTAGAGAATCTGTCTGTCTGTGTCTGTCTGTATATCTGTGATGTGTGTATAAAGAGCTTTAATAAATTGTTTTATATCATTGTAGATGATTGATGTGTCAAAAATCTACTGTGAAGGGTGGAGGCAATGCAGAGATAAGCTGCAGCCCAAACCCACTGGCAGTCTCTGCAGGCTCAGGAAGAGCTGGTGTGGGTGAAGGTGAAGGTAGTCTGGTTGCCAGGGGGAGGGAGCCCTTTTGCTCAGTCCAAGGCTTCAACTGATTGGCTGAGGCCCACCCATGCTATGGAGAGCAATCTGTTTTATTCAATCAAAGACTACCTAATTAAATATAAATCTTACCCAAAAGCACCCTCATAGAAAAATCTAGAATAACTCTTGACCAACTAGCTAGCACTGTGGCAGGGGCACATGGAGACATAAAACGGACTGCAATAGGGTTTTTCAAATTGAACTGTGCAGAACACTGTTTTGGAAGATGTTAACAGACTATAAAAAAGAAAAGGAAAAATTTAAGGTAAGCAAAGGGGCAGAATTCAAGGATTACATACATTGGTGATGCGCCACCCATTACATGGCCATCTGTTAAAGACTTTGGGAATCTCTGAGGTCAAGAAAGCTACTTGGTTTTGAGTAACTACTGTGGGTGGTGCAGGAGCTGGCCCTCACTGTGCTTACTCGGTTCAGAGTCTCAAACTCTGCCCACACCTGCAGAAGAAGAGTGGCTGTGTACAGGGAGGCTGTACTTGTTGCCCTCTAAATTCCAAGTCCTGAAACCCTGGCTCTCAGATCTAAATTGTTTAGAAAGGTGTCCTCAAGTGCTGAATACATGGGTCAGCAGGGAGTTTTAAAAAATAGGGCAATGATGTCATAGTCCACTGTCACCAGGCTTGGAGTAAGACCCAGGCAAGATGGTGAAAATGGCAGTGTTACAGTACAGTCAAGACATCCTGGGGACCTGGGACATGGCTCAGCAGCACAAGACCTGCAAGGTCCCTAGTTCACTCCCTGGTCTCACACACACGCACATACACACACACACACACACACACACACACATCCTGAGCAGAGCTTTGCCCCTCAGTTCCATCAGTTTTATCCCTCGGTTTTAATTGGTTTGTTTCTCTGTTTCATGCCATTCAAGCTCCCTGCTTTTGCCACCTCATATTTTTTTCTCTGTCTTCAGTGAAGTTCTAAATGAAACCGGAATGATTGACACCAGGGAAAAAGCAAAGCTCTCATTGCTTCTGTGTGACACGTGCTGCTTTCTTTCCGTACTTGAATGGCAAAGGCCTTTTTGTCCCCCAGGCATCGTCGGTTCTCTTTTCTTAATTAAAGCCCTCACAGGATGGAACCTTGCTGTGTATAAGAACTGATGACATCCAGGGAGGTGAGTGCAGTGGAAATATACGCTCTCTGAGCTTAACTGAGTTTGTAGGCTTTAAACCAACTGGAAGAATGTGGGCTCCAGCCTGCCGCAGAGCTTCTGCCCATGCCTTGCCCTGCTCCTGCCTGAAGTGTCATTCAGGAGAAGGAAGCTGCCTGTGCACCCTCCTCCCTACCCATTTTAGGGAGAGGAAACAGAGGCAGCATCCCTAAGGCTGAGTATAGCGGCTTTGACTGTTCAAGAGCTACTGCTCTGTTGAAACTAACACTCCTGACATGCTCCTGTGTGCATGCAGTAGTTCTTGATACTGAACTCAGACTAATTCCCTGAGATACAGGTGGGAGATGGGAGGGCCTTGGAGAGGACAAAGCATGAAGTTTGGACATTTGCACACTCATTTCTCCAGCACTAGCAGGTGGCTGGAACCAGATTTTCTATTTACTTCACAAGTATTAACTTCTTAAGATGCTTGGCCTAAAGATTGGTAGGAACCGATAAAAGAGAAAGAAAGAAAAAAAAAAAGCAAACAAGCTATAAACCGCAATCTAGTGGCTAGAACTGAAGGAGGAGAAAAGAAATGTCAGAGAAGATGTGCTACATTTCCATACTACATTACTAAAAGCAAGAGACTGGCTTTTTTTCTGATTATGATAAATTTAACACCTCCACACCAAACCTTTCCAAACTCAAAGCAGATTGCTTGTTCTAACAGTCTGGATTAGCCAAACAGGAAACTTGAAGACCACACTCGCTCTTGCTTTGGAATCCACTATGTAGCAATTCTCTCTATTTGCTTTAATCTTTCTGTATTAGAGATGTCTCCTATCTCCTAGGGTGAGGCAGTGTGGTCCAAAGAGCGAGGGTGATTCTTGTCTCTCATAAAGTCGACTGTCCTGTGCAGTCCCAGAAATGCCAGTCTTGGTCTTCCTGGTGCTGTCACTTTGCCTCCATGCAGTAGCAGTGGAGACAACCACATCCATGGGTCTCTGTCCTCATGACACCAGCACCCCTAAGCTCCCTCTGCTTTTCAAGTTATTATAAAGTGAAATTAAGGGCCCAGCATTACTGCCAATAAACTGTGAAAATAAGAATGAGGGTAACTGTTAGAGTTTATGTTTGTTGGTCCATCATTTGAAGTCCACCCCATGATCTTCCTCTACATGCATACAGTTTGAAACATGATCTGTATGAAAAGTAGCTTCTTCTGCACTTTAGACTATTTGGAAGGAAGTACAGTACATGCACAGCAGAGAGAAATAGCAACATTATCTTCTAAGCCAGACCACAATAGAAAGACTGGGTTGATGGTGGTTATTTAAAAGCTATTTAAGTTCTTCATAATCAATGGTTGAATAATTGAACCACAACCCACAGTTGGATTAAACTAGGTCAAATTTAAGATTATGATGCTTGGCTTTTTGTAAAGGGAGCTGGTGTGGCAAAGAATCACCACAGAAACGCTGCTAAACTGAGCACACTGGGAAGATGGTAATTATTTTGCATGTGTCTATGGTCATGGCAGCTTCCTGTTGTTACTGTGCTTTAGGAAACAGGCAAAGCAGCTGAGTCACTGTTACCTGAAAGCTTCGAATGACTTAAGAATTATGTCTGCTTAACCTTTCTTTGTCTACGTTTCCTCATCTAAACACAGACTTCACAGGGATATTGTGAGAATTAAATAATACTTGACCAAGACTGATACAGAATTAGGTAAATGGTCACAATTAGCTGCCTAGAATATACCACCATGCCCATTTCTCAAAGGAAGGAAAAGGAACTAAAACATTCAATTGATTTTCCAAGGGTACTGGAAGAAGTAAAATAACCTCATGAGGTCTAGCACATGGTGGGAATCCCACACATGCTTTTTAACCCACTTCCCACATATGTCAACTGGGCAAGACAGCAACACAAAAGCAGCGACTTTAAAGATGTGTCAACAAGGACTACCATCTTGTGACTTAAGCATTTGGGGAACCAGGCTCTGACTGCACTATCAGGTCAGCAAGAGTTTACCACACTGGAACAAGGTTTAAGAGTTAAAAGGGTGGAATCGGTGAAGTAAGGGGAGGAGAATATTTGTGGTGTTTGCTGGGAAGAACAGCACAAGGACTGTGTGAGCACAGCACCAGAGGTGGGCAGGCAGGGGAAGCAGAGCCTGACTGCTCATAGCATGGAACTCATCACTCGATTCCAGTGAATGGGTCCCCGATGAGAAGTGCTCCTGGAGTTCCCCTGCTAGACTGGGACACACCTGTAATTGAGAACGCTAAAAGTAGCTTTAAACCCCTGAACAGAAATATGTGCAACAAGAGATTGTCATGCATATCAGTTTGAGTGCTGTTTTAGCAATATTTTAAAATTCTTAATATTTGAAGATTATTATTATTATTGTTATTGTTATTGTTATTATTTGGGGGGAGGGTCTACAGGGTGTTCAGGGTCTCACGGCTAGATCAGACTCATAGTGATCTGCCTGTTTACAGCCTCCTAAGAGCTGGGATTACAGGCATGTGCCACTACACCCAGCCTCAATTTCCCATCTCAGTGCACCCCAGGGGTGTGGCCAGCATGGCAGACCCAGGGATCGAAACCCTGGCCCCTGAGCCTGCTTGCAGGCACTTTAATCCACTGAGCATTTGGCTCGTCCTTGAAGATTATTTTCATCTTATCTTAAAAATCAGTCACTTTTCTACAGGCTTCAAATACCCACGTATTTGAAGAATTATATTCTTAGCTAAGACCACAGCACATATTCCTTAATATAGCTTCACAATTGGATGAGATGATGGTAAAAACCAGTGTTTTGGACAGCCAATGGATGAAACGAAAATTAGACCTCTGAATGGCTTCATAGAGGAATGTTGCTCACTTTCCCAGGAAAGTTTGTGACGGCAAGAATTAAGTTTCCATTGTGTTAAGATTCTGTCTTCTAGTGGCCTTCCAATGTGATCATTTAGTGAGAACAAGATATTTATTCTGACATGATATATCTGAATTCTCAGTTAAAATAAAAGTATAGGAGCCTGAGGGCGCCGGATGAAGGAGCTGATTCCTCGGTGGGGAGGAATGGCAGATGGTTCTGCAGAGTGAAGACAGATCCAGGATCATGGCAAAGCATCTGAAGTTCATTGCCTGAACGGTGTAAGATGGGAACGTGGAAGATGCATACAGGACACTAAACAGAATCCTCACAATGGATGGACTCATTGAGGATATTAAGCCATGAAGATACTATGAAAAGCCTGCCACTGCCGCCAGTGGGAAAGCTACAAAACCTGTTGGCGTAACATGGAAAGGGCTTGAAAGATCAACTTCTTGCTGAGAAAAAATCGTCTGGATCCAAGGCAGGGCTGCTGAAGCCTGTGGTTGGGAGACTCACATCCAGTTTGTGTCTCCATGTCTTCTTCATTGGAACTCATTTTGTTACGTTTCTCTGTGATAAGCTCAGATACCTAAGTGTAGCAAGGCCTACATGTATAAAACCATCCCACTAGTGAGCAACACCCCCTCTTTTATTACAGAGAAACTTGAGTCCAAAGCACTAAGGAGTAAGTGGTGGTTGCCAGGTCCTGGCAGAAGGGGCAGTTTGGGTCAGAGTCTCAGTTTGCTGAGACGAAAAAGTTCTGAAAACGGATGGCGGCGATGGCTGCAGAATGGATGTACTTAATGCTGCTGAACTGTACTTAAGTCGTTCAGAGCAGTGATCACAGACCTGTCGGAGCTTTCAGTGATACGAACAGTCCACTGCAGCACACATGACACGGGTTTGCCATCACTAACGGAGAGTATAATGAAAATGTTTTTGAAATATGGGGAGGCTGGACATGGTGGTGCACACCTGTAAGTCCAGCACTCAGAAGGCTGAGGAAGTTGTGGATTCAAGCCTGGGCTACAAAGTGAGTTCAAAGCCAGCCTGAGTTGCATAGTGAGACTCTATCTCAAAATAAACAAAAAAAGGAAAAACATGGGGAAGGTGAAAAATTTTGCAAAATCTAGTGGAGTGCATCCAGACTGGGCTGGAAGTCATGGAGATCTTCCTGCCCCAACCTCTCAAACGGTGGGATTTTAGGCGTGCACCACCACACCTGGCTTCAAAGGAAAATCTCATTGGAAAACAACATTACTCTTGGGGAGAAGGGACAGTACTGGAAATTTAACCAAGGGCCTTTGCACTGAGCTGCATTCCCAGCCTTTTAATTTTTATTTTGAGATATAGTCTCAGTTGATGAATTGCCCAGGCTGGGCTCAAATCTGTGATCCTATTGCCCCAGTCTTCCACTAGATGCTGGGACTTAGCGTGATGCATGGCTAGGCATGTTACTTTTCTTTTTCTTTCAAGCTTGTTACTCTATTGAGCTCTCTAACCCACCAGTAGGTGAGTAAAGAGGAAAGAAAGTATGTGTGTATTTGGAATGAATTCTGCTTCTAAAATACCAAAAAAGAGTATAATGATTTAAAAACAAGTTATGAAATACTATTTGTTACTATTGATTAATTGCCAGTTGATTCTAATAATTTTAAACTCTTATCTTCCCATTTCAGTTTCATATGACTCAAACTACAAGAGCATTATTGAAGAAGTGAAACTGAGGAAACTAAGGCAGATGCAAGTGAGTATTTTGTGAAAGATAAGATAGTTGTCAAATGGTTAAGTCTGAAGCTCTATTATTTTGTTGTCCTATTATCTTTCCCCAGCTGGGCTCAACCATACTACTTCTCCTTCAATTAGAGGGATGCAAATGACAGGGACCCCTAGAGCTGAGAGAGCTACAGAAGGAGAGTCTGAGTGTCTGAACTAGCAAATGAGGAAAAGCTTCCCATCACCCTCACCACATGTTTTATGAGCAAGAAAGTAAATTCCATCTGCTGATCTTAGAAATCTGTTTGTAACTACCGCTCACCTTCCTACAATATACAGAACTGCTTAAAATCATTTTTCTGCCCTGTTCTCCAAACCCCCAAGGGCCGACTCTCTGGAGTGGTGCTAAACATCATTGTCTCTAATTTATATGTCTCAGTATGATTTTGATGTATTGAGTTTTTTTTTTTTTAGCAAAATTCCACCCTTAACTTTTCACTTGGCCCAGCCAAATGCTTCTAGTTGACTGCCTTTTTAAAATTTTTTATTCGTTGTAATGATCTAGCTATCTTAAGAAAAGGTTTTGTCCAATTATAGCTCAACAGTTTTTATTGATTCAGAAAAAGCTTCATTTGTTCTTAACAAATAAATTCACTTCACCCAGAGAATTTAATGTATATCTCCTCATTAAGGATCAGGACTCTACTTCCCTCTTTCCTTTTTCTTTCCCTTCTTCCCTTCCTTCCTTTCTTCTCATCTGTCAATCCATCTGTCTGTTACAGCTAAAGAACTTTTTCCAATGTATTTTTGCTCTACATTATTTTTGTACAGTTTTGAACAACAGTGCAATTCCTGGAAAGTTACATGCAGCAATTATAAGATGTCAGCAGGTTTCATGAGCTTTAGTGATTACTGTAGAACTGTGACTGGTCCCTAAATCTTGGGGGAGTGGAAATGTCTCAATTTATTTTATGTTGTCATAACAAAACACATAGAATTAAGAGTAGTTTATAAAGGGATTTTTCTCCCCAGTGTTGGTGGTTAAACCCAGGGCCAGGCATAGCCTGAGAAATCACTCTACCATTAAACACAGTCTGTGTACTTCATAAGGAAAATAAGTTTATTTAACTCACACTTCAAGTTATTTAACTCGAGGTTCAAGAGCTTGGAGCCACCATCTGCTTGGCTTGTGGCAGATGGCATCACACTGGCAAGAGCACATGCAGAAGAAAACACTTGCTGAGACAGGAAGTAGGAGGATTCAGGGGGAGGTGCCAGGCTGCCTTAAAATAGCCTGGTGTCTTGACTGTTCCCTGCGGAGAAAATCACTGATCTTTCTTATGAGGGTGTATCCTGCATGACCTGGATCTTTTTCCAGACCTCAATTAGTACTGGACCTGCACACTGAGTATTGCCATCACCAGGACCAGGCTCCTGGTACGTGAAAGTCTGAGAGACACACTCAAATCACAGCAGGTGGTATTAAGGAATTTTCAAGAATGATTAGCTTCTACCAGCTATTTTGTAATTTAAAGATGATATTGTATTACATTTCAACCACTGTTTAACCTTTTTTCTGACTGAAATGGATTGTTGAAACTCAACTCAGTGGTAAGATTGACCTCGTCATCCCGTGCTTTGAGTGTTTAGGATTGGATGGCTTTCTTGTTTGTTAAGAGGGTATGTGAAGAAGTTCTGGCTCTGTATAGATCTGCTAGTAATGAACAGGACAGTTCATGTAAGGACAGTCAATGTCCTGTAGAGTGCTTGCTGTGCACCACTGGGCCTTCTAGCCAGTTTCCATACATTAAATGCATTACTCTTCAAAATCCGCCTGTAATTTAAGCCTATGTCTGCTGTCACTTCATAATGTGAAGATCAGTGCAAGAAGCATGTAGAGAAGTGGCCAAGGTCCCACAGAAAATTGGTGCTGCTGGTATATGAACCAAGAGAAGAAATGACTGGAATAAGGGAAAGGAGAAAAGAAAGAAGGAAGGAAGGAAGGAAGGAAGGAAGGAAGGAAGGAAGGAAGGAAGACACGAATAAATACATACAGGATATACACAGGATAGCTTGAATAGTTGCACTGCTGATTTCTGCTGGTCTATTGAAAGAAGCAGTTAATACTTGAATTAGTTTTTTCTTCTTTTTAGTTTTTTTGGATGAATTTTGCATGCTTATATCTGGTAATCTGAATCACTAATTTGAAGACAACAACATGCAATCTAACAACCATTGTTGAATTCCTATTATTTTGCTTAATGAAATTCTGTATCATTTCTAATTTTCTTTACTATTTTTATTCTCTTTTTAAAAATTAGGAAAAGAATTTGGCTTTGGAATCTGGGCCTTTAACACCACACGTGGTGATTATTTTCATGGATGAGTACCCCATGTGTTTTTACTTCTCTCTCTAGGGGTACATTGGTTTTCTGCAGCCTCATAATACATTACCATAATTTAAGAGGTCAAACCAACATACCTTTACCATCTCACAGTTTCTGTGGTCGGGGGCCCAGGCTGAGCCTGGTTGGGCCTTCTGTACAGGGCCCCACAAACCCGCAATGCAGGTGCCAGCTAAGGCTCAGATCTTGTCTTAGTTTCAAAGTCCCCTTCTGTGGTTGCACAGTTGGCAAAAGGAATCATTTGCTTCTCTCTGTAAGAAGAGAGAAGCAAATTAAATTTTTGCATTTAAAATTAACTTTTGCAATTTAAAAGTGATATTGTATTACATTATTTCAATCACTGTTTAACCTTTTCTCTGACTGAAATGGATTGATGAAACTCCACTCAGTGGTAAGATTGACCTCGTCATTCCGCGCTTTGAGTGTTTAGGATAGGATGGCTTTCTTGTTTGTTGAGAGTGTACCACTGTTTCTTCAATGAAAGCAGAAGAATCTTTTCCTAAGTGATTTATATACTCTTCTTTTTACAACAATTTTCAGTTGATTAAATCCCTTTTGATGATTTTAAATTGATTTTGTGACTTACATCTATAAAAATCTTTTCATTCTTTGATATGATGCAGCCTAATCTTGGATGTAACACCAGGGCCAGAGATCGTGGAGCCATTTTGGAACTCTTCTCAGACAATAGCGTAGTGAGTATATCTGATGTACTCTTTCGTGAATGAGAAGATAGATAAATATTGCACTTACAGCTGATGATAGCTCCATTAGGACTCGCTTCATTGATCTCAGTTTATGAAAATATCAAGGATTTGTTAAAAGAAATTTTATATATTAATTACTAATTTTTTCTTTATGTTTTCCCCAGAGCTCCTTTATTTTGAAGAAAGATTGATGATATAAACAAATTAAGACTTTTTATTTTAATCTTGAAAATATTTTTGATACATTCACTCTGTCAATTCATTTTCAGTGATATTTCTTAAAACTACCTAATCATTTCTGTCCAATAATTAATCATCTGTTGAGCAAAAGTCAAAGCGCGTTGTGTAAAAATATGGAGATGGTTCAGCCGCTTGCCAACACACCATGTTATCTTCACTTCCTGCTCTGGTTCTCTTCTCATGCTTTGGCATCCTCTACATTATATGTGATAGACGAGTTTAATGTCATCAAAATGCTCTTCACATTTCTCCCCTTATTACCAAACCCACCAGCTGGAAAACTCCCTAGGTCTTTAAAACTCAGCTCAGATGTCATTTCTCCCATGAAACTTTTGATAAATGATAGAGGTGAGGCTGCAGAAAAGGGATTTGTTTTAGGTTCAGCTACAGGGAAGAACTGGGGGGATAATATTGATCTAAACCCCTCTTGGAGAGCTCTTTGTTATTCTCTGTTTATTATGTATATTCATCAGCTCTCCATTCTTGGGCTAAAGCACCGGATATCCATTACTTAAAGGAAGTTGTGTTTAGTTATGCTCACAAATTTAAATGTTTCTGTCCATGACCAGGAACAGCATAGCAAAAGGGCATGCTTAGAGCAAAGCTGCTCATGGTGGTCAGCAGCAGAGAGCAAGGGACAACACCTCCCAAGAGGAAGGAACAAAGACCAGGTACAGCGCTCAGGCCCTGCCTCCATGACCAGGGCAGACACACCCACGAGTACGCTTTCATAACTCCCTAAATGTCTCCCAAGCCAATCAGTTTGACAGTCCAGTTTAACCATTACATTATGTTATAGCAGAGGGACTTTAAGAATAAATTGTTTCAGTAAAGCATGGTTAACTAAAAATATATCAGCATGAGATGAAGCTGTTTTAACTTTAATGAGTATCTAGCAAAACAAATTCATGTGTTCTATCTAATGCTGGGACATAGTTCAGTTATGACTCCATTTTAAGAAACCAAAACTCTGTGAAGACTCGATGAATGTTTTATTCTTTCTGGAATATATTTTAAAAATCCTTTAAAATATGCCTGAAATAATGCTGAAAAGTTCAAAGAGTCAGCCTTGACCTATTTCCATGGTCAAACTTGGAAAAATTTGAGTATTAAAAATAAT
>PVKN010040564.1:0-10697 GCA_004027915.1 Capromys pilorides
CTGATCTGAATTGCTCCATAATTTTCTGTAGTTTTCGATCTATCTCCATTTCAGAGTCTTTGGCTCCATGATTCTCGTTTTCTTCCACCGCATCATCTCCCATGTTTAATTTGGGTGGGCTTGGGCCCTGTGCCTGCATCTTACTCCTTGTTGTTATCATTTTGTATAGCAGTGAGCTATGCACTTTGGTGAAGTTATGCTGTTAGCTCCTATGGGGATTTTTTCTGGATCCACCCAGCTTATTCCCCTCCAGTGGTACCTGGCTGAGAGTTACCGCTCAGTCCACTGGCTGTTGTGAGGCCTTGTGGGTCTGAACTATGGGTGGAGTCAGAGTTTTGGAGTTGAGACCAAGGATGGACGCAGGTTGAGGGTCCTTACCGGGCCCAGCCAGAGGGTTTGGTGGATAGGTTCCGGACTATAGTTCAGGTGGGCTTGTGTAGGGAGATTAAAGAAAGTTTCAGAGATCCTTACCTGGTAGGTGTGCTGGTCAAACCAAACAGGGGGTGGGCTACAGGCGTGGCATGAGACAGGCGCAATGAGCGCCCCGGACCAGTGTCAGCTGTGGATGAGTTCCAGGCGCGGCGGCGCGGGGGGGAGCCCGGCGTCAGCCACGGGCGAGAAGAAGTTCCGGTCAGGCGCGGCGGCGCGGCAGGGCCTAATTTTTATGTTTATATAGGTCAATTATTTGGATAATGATAATAATAGTAATGTTTTATTGCTAGCTATTTTCAAATGTTCATTATATATTTTACTGTTTTATTTTTATCATTTGATTTAATATTCACACAATCCCCCCAACATAAGTACTATTGACACCCCATAAAGATGAGCTGTAGACGTGGTATGCACCTATTTCACATATTTAAGAAAGGATAGGCTCATGGTTTTAACCAAGATTACTCTGTTTGTTCAATCACAAAAACATGTTTGTATGAATACTCTGTTCTAGACACTGTACTTTAAGAATGTGGTCTCAGATAGAGCTAAACCCATCATCCCATTTTATCTCCATGCTATTGGTGAGACTCCAAAGAGGTGGTGGAAGCTTTGTTTTCTTTTTCAGAGATTTTAAAAAGTGATTAGTACATGTGTGCAGTCCATAATGATCAAATTTATAGTGGGAATTGTACGTGTATATAACACATCTTAATTCTTTTCTCATTCTCTACCTTACTCCACCCATCCCTCCCTGATCCTTCCAACTTCTAGCACCTTTCCCATTACTGTCATCTCAGCAATCTTGACCACACTGGTAGTCCACTAAATTCAGATCTTATCTATTGAGTGGCTAGTGCATATAGGGCTCTCCCATAGGTGTTGTGAGACATCCTCAAATTGATTAAATGTCACTGTTTGCTGCAAGTCATCTTGAAAAGATGAGAACATGCAATGACTTAGATGCAATTTGGAGAAAAATGAGAGAATTATAGCCCATAATGAGAGGTAAATGAAAGCCAAAGAAATGTGATGGTGTCTTTGAAGAAAGAATGAAATTGTGATAAGCATGTTAGGCTGAGTGGATCCCTAGGCTGTACAAGTAGCAGGAGAAAAGCAGAGATGTAGAAAATTTTAAAGTCATGGTTGGCTGCAGCAGAGAGCTACCAGAACAACATATGAGGTAAGCCCAAGGAGAGTCAAAGGAAGATGATGAAACTCGCTGGTTAGAAGGAAGCAACAGAGGCCACAATTTAGTAGTAAGCCATAGATTTTGTGCTGCGTCTACCTTTCCTGGACTCTCTTTCTATGTTACCAATCTTCGAAGATAGTGGGAGTACAATTGCCTTACATCTCTTGTTCCCCTACATACTCTTCTTTTTCTGGAAGTTATCCATTGAAAAGCCAGTCATTTTAGCAACTGTAGGGAGTAAAGTCTTACCACAAGACTGGGGTTTGCAACAGCTCTATGTCAACTATAGAGTGAAAGGAGACCCCAGTAACCTCTATGAACAGAGTTTCTTTGGTTCACTTCTCCCACTTCTAGCCATGAGTCCAAATAGATTAGCACATATATAGATTAGCTATTCACAGATTTTCTATCCAGTAGATAGGAGAAGTTATGCATGCCTAGAGAGGAATATTAAGAGTATTCTGAAAAGCTGGCCTGTAAATAGTTACAGTTTTCATAAAGCTTCCATCATAAGATACATATGAAACATATATTGATATGATAGATGTTATTTTCAATTTGTAATTTAAGAAATTGAAATTCAGAAAGGGTAGATAGCTTATCAAGTGATACTGTGAGCCAGTAATGGGCTCAGTTGAGAAACTAAGTCTGAATCATGGGAAGAGGGTTTGTTTTAAAAATTGAGAGGAAACTGTAGAACACAGTCATTTCCTCAGGCCAGGCCGGAAAATGTGAAAGTGCTCTGAGAAACTTTTTTAAAATGCAAATTTGTGGATGCCACCCCCCTAGATGCTGAGTCAATAGTCTGTGACTCAAGTTCTTCATTTTAAACAGGCTGAGGGAGCCGCAATTTGAAGACCATTGACACCTATAGACGAGCTGCACATCAACCTGGGTTTGCCAAGTTTGAAGAACTTCACCAGGTTTCATAGGTCCCTAATTCTTAGGCTCAGCGAGTGTTGCCTTGAATTGCAGCTACGACTCTATTTTCCATAAGGTCTGCTAGTTTTATCAGTCAAGCACAGCTGCCTATCAGTAATTTAAAAAAGAAGAAATCATCCCCTAGCTATGGACATTTCTCTTTCGCACCATTTAACTTGATTATTGGGCTGGTAATCATACTCAAAAGCAGCTTTGGAGGAACTCTTTGTTCCACTGAGCTTAAAACAATGTATTCCTGAGGAACAAATCGAGTTGCAGAGCCAGTGTCTCCCACAAAGATGACTGACATTACAATACTATGCTTCCCAGTTGCCTCCCTAGGCAGATTTCAAGAATTTAATGAGGAGGGGAAAAAAGGAAGAGGAGGGAGAAAGAGAAAGAGATGGAAAAAGGAATGGAGATGCAGAAGGAGGAGTGAAAGGATTCTGTAACAACTTGTGGCTATGAGCCTACATGACAGAAGGGTGATTTCAGCCTGATTCTCACTTGAATGTGAAAAGAGAAAAGATGATCCTGTTTTAACAACATTCACTCAAGAATTTTCGAAATAACAGTGCACATGAAAAGATTTTCCTCTAATTTTTTTTTTCTGATGTTACACAAACAAATACAAGGAGGTACTTTTCATTACCTATGTCAAGATAGTCAAAGACTAGAGGGGACTCTTACCTGTGATACACAAACTATGATGAAGTCATGTCCAGTCAGGGTGTTGATTGTGTGTCTATGGGAGACAGAGACAGAAAGGAGAGACAGACAGACAGACAGACAGACAGACAGACAGACAGAGAAAGAGAGAGACAGACACAGACACAAAGAGAGGATAAAAAGAGGTAATTTTTTTCTAAAAATTCATAGCTAATGGCATAGAACCTCACTCATGTTAAAAAAAAAAAAAAAAAACTTCTCTGAAATTTTTTATAGGGAATTGCTGGAACAATCATGTTCAATGTCTGAGAGAAATTGTATGCATATAGATATATAGACATACTGGGAGAGGTGGGAAGAAATAAAATAAAGAATAAAAGTATCAAGTGTGTCAAGTGTTCAAGATGCAGGGTATGTAGAGTAAACAAAATGTGGTATGGAGACTCAAGTCAGCAATGAAGTGGGCATAGAGATTTGCTAGGCCTGTGCAATAGACCATAAAATGAATTATCTGAAGGTGAACAAGGAAGAGGTTTCTGATTTAAGTCAAATGGACCAGATCTAGATATCTCAAAGTCCTATTCTACTGCCATGAGGAGGAGGCCCTTAGGTCAGCTTCTTCCTTCTGATTCTGGAATAGAGGCTTCTGTTATGTTTTTAGTTTTGTTTTTATTTTTGTTTGTCTGACTGTTTCCACTTAAACTGTGAGGAGAAAAAATTTAACAGCTGTATGATTAGCTACAGCTAAAGGCGCCACAGGTACAAGGCTTAGTTGAGCATGCTGAGTTTATTTCTGGTTATAACCAAGGGACAGCATAATTCAGAAGGAGCCATGGGACATCACAATAGAGAGACCCAAAAAAGGATTTATAGAAGTGGAGTGTAGGGTAAGAAGGGAAAAGATTTAAGGAAGTAGAGAGTCTCTCTAGATGGAATATTGTCATAAAGCAAGGACAGTCCTGTAACTGAGTATCTCAGTAAGTCTATCACATAGGGTATTATAAGATTAAATTAATTGGGGCTGGTCAGATTGCTCAGTGGACTAATGTGGGCCTGCCATGCTGGTCCCACCCCTGTGGCACACTGAGGCGGTGATTGAGACTGGGTGTGGTGGTACTCACCTGTAATCCCAACATTTGGAGGCTGAAAACAGGAGGATCACTATGAGTCTGATCTACAGTGAGACCTTATAGACCCTATATAAAATACATTAAAAAGAAAAAAATGTAAAAACAATCACATTAAATTGGTTAACAAGTTACAGTCATTCATTTTGGTCGAGATAGCCAGATGCTTTGTCATTTGTGGGTGGCACAAGGATATTGGTTTTTTGCTTTGAAAGTTAGATGTACCTTTTTAAACCATACTTCATCATATTCTTAGACTGACCTTGTCTGAGGTTTGATTTTGAGAGATTGTATATATGCAACAGAAGAACAACATGGCCTAATTTTGAGAGTCAAGTCAGGTCCCAGTGGTTAAGGACTGCTGTTTCTTCTGCTTCTTTTGTTTAGCTTGAAAGCTTTTAGTGTGGACTAGGCTTTCCATGTGCTTTATCTTTGCTGTTCTTTGTTCATGGAAACAGTTGAAGCTATATCTATTCAAAAGTCCTGATCATTTTGATAATGAGGGAAATTAGGAATTAATAATATCATAGTGCCTTCTGAAAATTGTAGTTTTTCAAACTGAAACGTAATGACAATTTACTCAACTTTTTCTCTCAGTGATTTCAAGTTTTTTTCTGCAAACATTGAAATTTATTAAAAGTATAAATTCTCCAAGGTAGTGGGAACTAACAGGTTAGAGAAAGGCAAAAAATGAGAGAAAACAGTTATCAAAGGAGTTGCTCCTTTTTTAAGATTTATAGGGTCTTGCCAGATAACTCAGTTGATTAAAGCACATAATTCTGCAAAGTCACTCAGGCACTTGGAACCGTGGTTTGATACCCATCTCCACACGGACTAATGGTGCATGAGACATGCCCTTAAGACTGCCTGAGCCAGCTTCCCCCGCCCCCACCAAAAAAAAATCCTACTAAAATTTTAGGGCCAGCCTAATAGCTCAGTGAATTAAAGTGCCTGCAAACAGGCATAGGAGCCAGGGGTTCAATCCCTGGCCCTGAGATGCCAACCCCGCCCCTGGATGGTGCCGAGATGACAATTGCGACTGCATGTTGTGGTGCGTGCCTATAATCCTAGCTCTTTGGAGGCTATAAACAGGTGGATCACTGAGTCCAATCTAGTAGTGAGACCCTGAACACTCTGTAGTCCCTCCCCCACAAAAACAAACAAACAAAAACAACAAAAAAGTTTTATAAACACTATAACTTTTTTCCCAAAATTTTCTCAATTGACTCAGAGCACAAAGAAGCAGAAATAGGATAGCAGAGTATCCTAATATTGAATGGATTTTCTTGTTACCCTCTTTTACAAGGTAGACATGGTTTCTTGGTTTTATTTGAGCAGATGATCTGAAGGTTTGTGACCAGATATTTGTATTGAGTGTTGGAAATTGATAGACACAGCTTGGAACATTTAAACCATGGATTACCTAAGATGATTCTGACAAGTAGAAATGCTCAACTGAGTGAGGTAACAAAACCAAAGCCTTTCTTCTAAGAAATAAATGTAGTAGGCATTGATTTAAGTGTCACTAACACAATTAAATTTTGCCATGAATTTTTAACAACTCACTAGCAACACTAAACAAGGACATTTTAACTTTAACTGGCTACATTTGGCTGAGGAAATGTCTTCTTCCATGATAGTTTTAGTACGACAGCACCATTAAAAAGCTGGAAATATGGAATTTTCTCAGAATAATAGGAGAATCTTAGAAGACAATAGTGTAATTTTCACCTACAGATTTAGTACTGGCTCAAAAATGAGATAGCTCAGGTTAAAAATGAAGGAGCTAAGGAAATAAATATCACAATAATATTATTAAATGCTATTCGTGAATGTAGGTATTTCCATTTTGGTGGTTCAGTTTTGAAAAACTGAATTAAGATTGCCTGTTTTTCCAACATACTTGTTGTGATGAACAGATTGTTGAGAAACTTTGTGGAGGGCACAGTTCTCTCTGTTAGCAACAACTGTGTGGAAATTTGGGAGAGATAAGAAGAGTCAGTTTTTAAGTAGCCTGAAACTTAGTTCTGTTTTTGCATTTACATTTACTGGCTAGCTGATTGAGGGTAATGTAAGGGATTTGACTCTGTGCCATTCACAAACAAGGCAAGGAGCCCCAGGCATTTCTGTCTGGCTTTATTTGGCAGAGGAGCATTACACCCCTGCATGCACACATAGCTCCCTGCTGCTGCAGTCTTAAACTTCAGTATTTCTCTATGCATGTAAGGCTAAAGAGCCCAGAGATAGGATGTGGCCATGGACCTGTGTGTCTGATAAAGAGGATGTAATGGTTTATATGTAGATGTTCCCTTGGGAGCTCATGGGTGGAATATTGGGAGGTGACTGGATTGTAGGGTTAGTGCACCAATGAATTCATAGCTAACTGTGATGGGAGGTGAAGCCAGGTGAGAGGACGTGGGTCACTGCTGGCCTGGTCTGGAAGGGTCAGTTTCCTTCCTTCCTCTTTGATTTCCCTCTTCTTCTGACTGCCATCTCATGAGCAAGCTCCTCTGCCAGGCACTTTGCCATCCTTTCCTGCCTTGGAGCCCACCAACAATGAGCCCTCTCTAAACTGGGAGCCATAATAAAGCTTTCCTCCTTAGAGTTACTGGCATCTGTTATTGTCTTTCAAGTAAAAGAGAAGTAACTAAGACAGTGGAGAACCTCCTTAGTGCTGTAACACATGAGTGGTGACATCCTGATGTCTCTGTGCCAAGGTTCTGTATAAAGTCTATCTCATTGGTGTGCCATGTGCTGCTCTAGCTAACCTGAGCAGTCTTTTTTAGACTGAAAATGCATATGTGTGTTTACATACATGTGTGTATGTGTGTGTGTGTGTGTGTGTGTGTGTGTGTGTGTGTGTGTTGAAAAAGGTGAGAGTGAAGTCATGAAAATAAGTAGCACAACATAAGCTTCTCCCAACACCTGTGAAATCATGGGTCTTTCTTCCTGCTACCAAAGAAAAGAATTACACAGTCTCATCATTTAATTTAGGATAAAGGTCTCATAATTGCTCACATACACAACATGATAATTCCTCACTTAAGTTTGTGATCACCATAAAACTGAGTCTTCTGCATGTGTTTATTGGCCTACTTAGGTTTACTAGAAGTGCTCTTTTGTCTAGAAATGCTCCCAGAACCAAGCACAATTTTCTACCATAGCAGAGCTGCTTTTTACCATTTTGCTTGCTCTTACTTTCATTTTGCTTACTGTAGCTCATGTTGTCTTTCAATATTTTTCTTGAAGGGTTTTTTTGGTAATGTGAAAGTTTTGAAGGTTTTTTCTTTTTTTTTTTTTTTTTTTAAGGTTTTTTCTTGATGCCAACATAAAATGATTATTTTAGTGATATTTAGGTGCTTTTGTTTATGACTTGTGTTAAAAATAAAACAGAACTTATTTATGGTTAAGTGAAGGGAAGAAAGTAATACAGGTCCTTAGTGACTGGGATCACACTCCTGCTATGGTTTTAAATAGTAATAGTAATTTGTCTTTCTCAATGTAGGTTGGCCAAAGTAGTTTTTCTCAGAGTGTAAGAATTACTTGTGTTATCCAAAGCCAGAAATAAGAGTCTGTTCATTTATTCTTTTGAGTTGACCAGTCATTCAACTAATAAGCATATATTAACTCCATTAAAAGGTGCTGTGGATTTAGAGTACAGACAGAGAAGGCATAATGTAGTGTCTCATAATATTTTGCTTCAGCGTCCATGTACTTAGGTTATGGGAAGATATCCATGAATTGTGAGTTTCACTTAAAAGATGAACTTAGTGAATGATACAAGACATAATTTGCAACTGAGTACTAACATTTTGACTTGCAGATGACAAGAGGTGACTTTTTCAATATTTCAGGACACTATTATGCTAACCTTTCCTACCAGTTTCCTTTCTTCAAAGCATTATAATTTTGTCCCCAAGTTTTTCAAGCACATCTATTGTTTCCATTAAAATGTAACCTGCTCAATGACCATAGAAAATGGTAAAAAGCAGCTTTGCTATGGTAGAAAATTATGCCTGCTTCTGGGAGCATTTCCAGACAATAAGCCTAAGACTAGGCCAATAAACACATGCAGAAGACCCAGTAACCGGCAGACAACACATTGTGTGTTTATTGATGTTAATGTTATGTAAGGAAGGAGAACCAAAACCACTGTATGAAGGATTCTTTCAAAATTCAGTATGTTTTCTGAGAAAACTGGTAACTGTCTGCTATATATTTTAAAATTTCAAGATGGGAAAGTATGCTTTTAGACTTGATATTTTCCTGCAGCTTTCATGCTAGGATTCCTTCCTTTGTTATGAGAAGTGCACCTGCAAGGAAGTACATTTTTCCTCTTAATGAGCTAAATTGATGGGGAGGGAACCATTGTTGGGATTTACCATTCAGAAGCAACTTTGGACAAGTGCGGTTGACTTTTTAAAGGTTTTTTCTGTTATTCCTTGTCAGTTTTGTAGTGAGAAAGGACAGTTTTATGGCAACCTGGTAAAATAGTACTTCAGTAAGCCCTGGTTATTTTGGTTCCAGCTGTCTCTGAAATCTAATAATATAGGGTTGGAAAAGCAACTCTACCTAAAGATCCACATATTTTAAGTTGCTTTAATTTTCCTGCTAACTAAACTAAGATGCCAAGTGCATCTCTAGGCAACAATCTCTGTAACAATGTAGTATCCTTTGGCAAAGGAGCCTAACCAAATGGGAGATTTCTTCTTGACAAAATGACTTAGAAGGAATGTTACTTTTCATTATAAAAGAGAAGCTCATGTACACATTTTTGCTCTTGGAGACATAAGGATACATATTAATATTATCATTGATTGTAATAAAAGATACTAAAGATATTAGAATTCAGAATCCTTAGGCTAGGACAGTTTCTGAGCTTATGAAGTATTAAAATTTGGGACAAGGTAATTCTTTACTGTAGGTAGCTGTAATGAGTTTTGTTGAATGTCCAACACCACCGCCTGCCTCTACTGTGTAAATTCTAACAGCATCTTCCCTCTGACAACAATAAAAATGTCTGTGGACATTGACAAATGCTCCACACCCTGGGGAAGGAACACAGTCCTAGAGCTGTCACTGGGCAAAAGATGCCTGACAGCCATTTCTCCTATGTCTTAATTTCTTTATATGTTTAATCATGTGACACTAACTGCCCAGGGGTTAGAAAATTATTTCTACAGTTTATTTTCTATTTAACAATTCTGAAAAGACTTATACATTTTTAGTATCTGTTGAAACCTTCATATTAGTAATCTTGGGAGTTTGCTCATCTGTCCAAGTAATACTGAAGAATTTTAACAATAATGATTGGAAGACACACAAGTCTCTGTCCCTTCAAAGTGAATTGGTTCTTGAAACAACCTAAACTCACTCAGAGTCAACTTTCGTGTGTAAGGTGGGTGAGCTAAACTCACGCTGGAGTCACAAATCAAGTGGAAAATTAATAAGATTAATTTTTCTTGTATGCATGAAAGACCTTGAAGTCAATTTCAATAGAAGATTCAGAAAAAGACTTTGAGTCATCTTGTCATTGAAGGGATGAGTGAGCAAAAGCTTCCATGAGTAACAGTTTTGAATGATGGCTCACTTTCACAATTATAAATTATTGTCAAGTTGGTTCCTAAAACATCCTACTACTCTAGAGTCATGCTTCATAAAAAAAGAAAATATAACAGAAACTATTTTCAGTTCTAAAAAAAAGTCTTGGGATATTTATTATTGTTAATTTTATTGTATGGACCAAATAGATACTTACAAATTTTCACTAAATCTGTACAAGTGTCTGTACTTCAAGATGACCAAGACAGAGTCCCTATTCTTAAGGGGTTACATCCTAGTGGAAAACACAGGCATGAAGCCTATTTCTCCAAAGTGCTGTAAAGGTTAAAGTAAGCCAGAATCAAGGTATCACTTAAATTTCCAGCCCAGCACTGCTATATATAAACTGTGTAAGCTGGAAGAAATCACTCAATTCCATCTGTTTTCAAGTTCAGCAATACAGTAAAGGTATCTATAATCCATTGTCCTCTCTTCTAGATTAACAGTTGAATTCTATGGCAACACTTGTAGGCTTTTTTAAATAGATGCATTGCTATATTTTATATTGGAAATCTTCCCATATCAGGTTTAAATAGTAATCATCAGTTTCACTTGATTCATTGCCATAACAGAAAAGATACCTAATAAGAGGCTTATGAACAACAACTATTGCAGATCTGATTTGTAGTTCATTATTAAAGAATGATGCAGTGGGCCAGGGAGATAGCTCAGTGGAATTAGTGCTTGCCTGGCAAGCACAAGGTCCTGAGTTCAGTCCCTGATACTAGAAAAAAAAAAAAGAAGAAGAAGAA
>PVKN010040565.1:0-10696 GCA_004027915.1 Capromys pilorides
AAAAAAAAAAAAAAGTACAAACATTCTTGATGAACTGATGACTCCTTTCTTTTAACTAACATGGATCTTGTGGTCCTAATCCCACAGAGCCTCATTAATGGCGATATCACACGAATGCTAATGTTTTCATTAGGATATAAGACGCGAAGATTGACCACTTCCTAACATGTCACAGCTATGCACTGCAATACCTTTAGAGAGATGATTGGATTTTGATGAATATAGTCAATTTGAACATTTTTTTAAAATTCTGTTCATGTGCTTTGTGTTATGCAGTGATGACATGTCTGGATCTTTTTAAAAAGGAGGATTTCTTATTAACAACTGCATATGCTTAACTCTAAGCAGAGGAAGAAAATACTTCTTCTGACTCATAACCAAGCTCATGAGCCAGAATGAACATGGAAGAAGAGACTGTGTCAACAAACAAGAGTTTATGCTTGGAGCCAGCACCAAGATGTTCTACCTAATCACAAAAGGGCTATGGTTTACATCTAAACTGTTCTCCCAGTGTCTCACAGGTCTGGGAGGTGTCTGGATTACAGGGGCGCCTTAGCTGACCGCTGAAGCAGGTGGGCTTTGGCTGGAGACGAGTCACTGGACACACAAGCTGGCCGTACACAGTTCTGTCTCTGGCTCTTCTTGCTCACTTTGCTTCCTGGCTGAGGTGTTGTGAGCAAACAGGTTTCCTCCCTCAGATCCTTCTGCCATGTCCTTCTATCTTGGAGCTAGCAGATTGCAAACTAAATTCTCTAAAAGCCAAAAGCCAAAACAAACCTCTCCTCCCTTAAGTTCTAGGTGGTCTGGGTATTTTCTCTGCACAAAAAGAAAGTGGAAAGTACTATGATAGTACCAGAGTCACAGGAATGCTTTAACTCATAAACTATGTCTTAAATTGCTTAACACGTGTATCAGTATCCTTCATCACTTTATAGGGAGTCATGATTGGGATGTCGTTTATATTAAATAACAGAGAAACAGCCATTGAGCATCTAGCATGTAGATATTGCAGTATATATGTTAATGTATTATCTCAGCCCCCCCTACAAAATAACGCTGTGAGACAGGGATGATCATTTCTATTTTGCCGATAATGAAGTCATGAATCTTCAATTATGAATGGCTTCTTATACTCTGGAGAGAGTAACTGGCAGAGCTAATTCCAAAATTCCCATTATCTTCCAAACCACAACTGCTAGAAAGACAGATTTACTCAAGAGGAACATCTAGAAATTCATTATTTCAAGAACTGTATCAACTAAATCATACTGGTTATCAAGACAAAGTTAGAAAACAGAGTTAGTATCATTCTTTAGGCAGACACCAATTATAAATAAGTAAGGAAATTTCATACAGCATTTAAAACTTCAAACATCTTATTTAATCTAAAAACACTAAATTAAAGAAAACTTCACCAGAAAGAAAAATTTCTATGACACCACTAATGTCATCTTTTGGGTTATTTCAAAGGCTAAGACATAATGGGAATTATCAGTTTACTTTTACAGGCTTGATTAATTAGGGAAGTAGATTATTACTTATTTGTCTGAGAAAACCACTCTTTCCTCGCGATAAAGATAGCGCTCTGAAGGCAACTATCAATTGTGATGACCCCTGGCTGTAGGGCTGGGTTTATGCACTGCTGAGCTATCTGTGGTACCATGCCCTCCCATTGGCCACTGTGGCAGATCCAACATTGATTGTAGCTCATTGGGAGTTGGCCTGTGGGGTTTTTCTAGGTAAGCTAATTACGAGTTCTGAGAATATAAGCCATGGTTGTTCCTCATGGCTAAGAGTCCATGGTCAAAGGAATAGTCTGGCTTGAAAAATAAGCATACCGATAGAGAAGGAGGGGGAGAAGGGAGGAGAGACAGAGACAAATGGAGGGGAAGGGGGAAAGGGAAAGGGAATGAAGGAGTGTAAAAGAGGAGGAGGTACAGAGAATACGTTAAGACACAGACTCAATCTTCTGCATGTGGATATCCATATATCTTAACTATGTATTAAAGTAAAAACAAAATGAATCAAAGATCTAAGTGTTAAAACAGAAACATTTAGTCTGCTGGAAGGTAAATAGGTGCAGCTCTTGAAGAACATAGGTATATGCAAGGACTTTTTGAACAGATGGCTCAAGAAATAATACCAAGAATCAACAAATGGCATCATATCAAATTAAGGTGCTTCTCCATAGCTTAAGAAATAATTAACAATGTGAAACAACAACATACAACATGTGAAACATTTCTCCAGTTAGACCTTGGACAGAGGAATGATACCTAGAATATATAAAGAACTCAAAAATATTACACTCCTCAAAACAAAAGACCCAATCAAAAAACGGACAATGAAAATGAATAGACATTTCTCAGAAGAGGAAGTAAAACTGTCTAGTTAAATTGAAAAAGTATTCAATACTGCTGCCCATTAGAGAAATGTAAATTAAAAACTGTAGGGAGATAAGGGCCAGCCAGATAGATTAGTGGATTAAAGTGCCTGTTTAGACAGATGCAAGGACTAGGGCAGGTACCGGGGTTTGATCTCTGGAGTGCCTTGCCGGCCCCACCCCTGGGACATGCTGAGACAGCAATTGAGACTGGGTGTGATGGTATATGCCTGTAATCCCAGCACTTGGGAGGTTGAAAACAGGAGGATCACTAGGAGTCTGAGCTATGTAGCAAGACCCTGTAGACCTTGTAATAAATACATAAAAAAATACCTATAGGGAGATAACAACTTATGTGAGAAAGACTGACTGTCCTAAAAAGCTTAATAAAATGCTGGCAAGCATGTTGAGATAAAGGAACTCTGCTACATTGCTTGTGCAAATGTGGACTAGTATCAGCACTATGGAAATCCATGTGGCAGTTTCTCAAAAAGCTAAAACATACAAATTCTATTTGATCCAGCTATTCCTCTTCTAGGTATTTTCTCAAAGAAGTTAAAATCAGCATGTTACAGGAATACATACCTGCTACCTGCCCATTTTCACAGCAGCATAATTTGTAATAGCTAGATTTTGAAATCATATATATATATATATATATATATATATATATATATATATATATCCATCAGTAGATGGATGGATAAGGAAAATGTATTTATACACCATGGAGTACTACTGTGTCATAAAGAAAGATAAACTTGAGGCATTTATAGATAAATGCACGAAACTTGAGAAGATAATGTTAAGTGAAGTAAGTCAGACTTAGACTAAATATCATATGGTTACACTTTTTTTTTTCCAGTACCGGGGACTGAACTCACGACCCTACATTTACCAGGTAGGCAGTTATTCTACTGAGCTATTTCCCTAGTCCCATATGGTTACTCTTAGAATATAATGAGAAAAACGGAAGATAAGTAAGAAGTAGGAACAAGCTCAAACAAGTCCCCAAATTACTATTCTGTTGTTTTAAAAACATTTTAATACATCTGGCAATTGATTCCACTTATCCTAGTAGTATAGTCAAATCAGTAAATTTTCATGGCAATGGAGAGAGGGAAGGAAGTGGGGATGATGACAAATAATAGATATATCAGAACTTAACACACTCAACTCCTTATTGGGAAATAAACACCACAATGCAAACAACAAAAATTTACAATGCAAAACACAAACACTGTGCACATACTGTTCTGGCGGTAAGGGATTAGCTGGTCTATAAAATATACTGATGGTGCATATGGAAATACACACGCTGGGGACAACACCCTATTTGAAATATTTGTAATTCTAGTTAGGGTTCGCCTCACATGATAGGTGACCAGATGGGGGGCTTTACCCTCTGGACCGATCACATCCTCACTTCCCGTGGATGTCCTGGGGTCTTCAAATATCCTTTAAGTACCCTTCCAGTTATTACAGAAAAGGTGGTATGAAGACCATGCCCGTAAGGTTGTATGTGGGCATGTGGGTAGCCACCAGGCTGCAGCTCTCAGAAGAGCTCTGGGACTGATTTAATGCTTTGCTGTACTGAAATTGTTATTTTTTGAAGAAGGTATCTCCTTTATTTTGCTTTGCACTGCTCTCCAGAACTTACATAGCTGATCTTGCACTAAGGAGAAGCAAAACACTGTCCCTCAAGCACTTCACAGCAAAGATCTTGCTTTTCAAAGCACACTCTCATTTGCCAAGAGGCATAAGAGATGCTGGAGGGCAAAAGACAAAGGAGCAGTCGCATGTGACACATGTTCCTCTTCAGTATTTTATTGAAAGCAAATGATTTAGTAAAATTAGAAGTTTGCAGTGAAGAGCACTAATATATTTGGGCAATTCACAACACTGCCAAAATCGAAAGTCACCAAGCGTGAGTCCAAAAGCCACAGCACACATCTAGGACATGACAAGCACAGGACAAAGCACGAAAAAAGGATCTGGGCTGACGCTAGGAAACAGAAAGTGAAGAAAAGCTTCTTTGGGGATGGCAGAGGCCCACACTACCATAAAAGAGGATTGTTGACCATAGTGTTGCCTGGAAACCCAACTCTCTTCACCAAGCACATGTTGGACAGGGCCTATGTGTGCACTCAGGCAGCTGGGCATGGGAACTGGTCAGACTCAGGGTTTGTTTCCAGAGGCATCTCACAGTGTTTAGGGTAACAGAGGAGGGCAACACAGAGAATGTCCCATGTGTGGCTGGCAGGTCTGCCTTGTGCTGGGACACCCTCGCTTACCTGTAGTGCTCCAGGAAGCTGGGCTTAGTCCTGACTCCCAGCTGCCTAAACCTCAGATTCCTTTCTTTTAGGTCTCTCATCCCAGAGAGGAGGCAAACAACCAGGCAACATGAAATACTACTGTTTTGACCGTAGTGCTAATAGTGTCAGATCCCTTTCCAGGGGAACAAATTAAGTCAGAGATCCAAGGAGGGACGTTGTGCCTAATGTGCTAAGGTTAAAATGTTCCTTCTTCACAAATTAAAGTAAAAAAAAAAATCCTACAAAGATTTTTCTTTACAATTCTCTAAACTGAGCATGACTTTTCTGGTAAAAATCACTTAACATATGGCGAGTTTGAGGGAAAGAAAGAAAGGATTGCATATTATTAAGCAATTAACTCTCCTACCTGTAGGGATCACAGCTGGCTAAAACTCAAATTTTAAATTAACACCAAGTGGTGCGTTTTGAGACAGAAAATGTTCACTGCATTAGGGTGATTTCTAGAGGGAGTTCTTTCTCTCTAAATTGTTCTTTTGTCCTATCTGCTATGCACTGAGGTACAGTTTCTTCTATGACTAATGTATAGAATCTAAGAAATGATAGTCACTGCATCACATTTCAGTCATCCACAGACTGTATATATGACAGCGGACTGGTAAGACTGTGTCATCATCCATGTAGTGGCCATTTTGGTTTATGAAATCCTTGTTCACACAGCCACAAAAACACCCAGCAATGCTCTTCTCAGAATGCATCCCCGTCATTCGAAGAGGTGATAGCAGGGGACACATACATGGCCATTGTCTACTCAATAAATGTTAGCAATTAATTTCATCTACTTTAAGAAAAAAACAAAATCTAGGTACCCAGAGTTTTGTGGGAAAGCAGATCAAAATGAAGATGATAAACAGAAAACTAGAATCTTGTGGCAGCGACAAATCAAGCTCTGCAAGGTTTAAAATTTCTGACAGGCTAAAGGGAAGCCATTCCCAGCAGAACGACGTTAGGAAGTCCGCTAATATGCTCAGCAAT
Source organism: Capromys pilorides (assembly GCA_004027915.1). Taxonomy (NCBI): domain Eukaryota; kingdom Metazoa; phylum Chordata; class Mammalia; order Rodentia; family Capromyidae; genus Capromys; species Capromys pilorides. Next base: position 5,692 of record PVKN010040565.1, read on the forward strand.
ATGGTTTGCTCTACAACCTCGGTTCCATTTCCTTTTCCCTTTTCCTACTAGACTTCGGGATTTGAAGTCTGCCCTGGAGCAGGAAGCAGCTTTCTCATGACTTAATATATTTCTGTGGAATTTTATGAGCAGAGACATTGTCTCACATATTGAAGAGGAGAAATTTCCCCTTCCTTCTGCAGAGATTTATTCCACGAGAATATTAAGATGCTTTGAATATATTTTCTGTGTTTCTTCGTGATCTCTGGATGAAATTTCGATACGAATGGTAACTCTATTGTGCGAGTTGAGTGAAAGCGAACAAAACTTTTCCTCTTACTTTTGTAGTCGCTGCCATCCACCTTTAGAGGTGGATGGGTTTAGCATCCCAGAAGAATGGATCAATATTCCTTATGTGGTTTGCTTTTGTGTGGTTTCTTCGTGACACAAGTTGTTTTACCAGACAGTGGTCTTGGCAAACTGCCCCACCCCTGGACATTCTCTGTAGCATCATACCCATAAAGTGTCTCTTATTCAAACTCCAAATGCAGCCAAATGTCAGTGCCTCTTACTTGCTATCCCAGGGTGCAGGCTGTCCCATTTTTTGTTCAGGCTACAAAAATTGGCAACCCCAGTAGTGTCACACCTAATAAAATACCTGTTTTAAATGCCACTGTGCAAATGAAAATACCTACCTCTCTTGTAGAATAAGTTTGTTCTCTTTCTTCCAAAAGTCTTTAAAGTCAGAGCTGAATTCATGCCAGATACTGAAGAAAACATTTGGGGACACCTCCTTCTCTCCAAGTTTTGGTTTCATGAAGAAATAGGCTGTAGTCTCCAAAAAGCTGTCAAAGCATACACACAAAAGAACACAATAATGATGATTACTTTCCAATATGGGATATTCTTTCTCCATCCAAATGCTGATTTCATTCATGCATAATTATTATTATCAAGAGGATTCTAAAGGTATAAACAGTAGTTCCCTTTATGATTTCAAGTCAGAGTTTCGGATACAGATAGCAACAGCTGACAATAATTCTCTATTTACTGATAAATACACCTATCCAATTCCATTTTCAACTAACAGGTAGGTATCTGATATATTCGAGAAATGGGTCTGCAGTCAAGTTGAGGCATATTACAACTGGAGAATCTAAATATTATCAATAAGTTCAAAAAAATCACCCATTTATCCCAAACTAATACATTTTCTACTTGTATATTATCTTGTTTGCATACACTGTCTTTCTATATTGTTTAGGAAGGGAGGGTACTATGCGGAGCAAGAATCTCAGGAGACAATGACAAAGTTTTCTGCCATAGATGGTGGCACTATCATTGACTAGTTACTAGTATGACAGCCAGGAATGTGTCAGGAAGCTGATATTAGGGCCAAACTTTGAAGATGCTCAGGTGTTACAAAGGGGCTGCTTGATAGAGAACATTCAACTGGTAAATAGTGGGTTTAAAATGTAAGACAGTCGTGACTAATGCCCTGAAAGGGTCCCTAGCCAACAGTTGACAATGCCAGCCCAGGTAGCTAATTAGAACAAGGCCAGGAGACGCTGCACACAGGAATATCATTTGAATCACCCTTGTCTTTTTCTTCTACTTCAGCCCAAGGCCCATACTGTTTCTGTTACACAAAGTTCAATTTGACTTACCCAGAGAAACAACGTCTCAGGCAACCCGAGTTTGCTCAATGTTTAAAAACCACAAGCACCTAGTAAGAAATATCTCTGTGTTCAACTTGTCATATACACACTACTATAAAAATACAAGAATTTTTTAAAAATGATGCTATGGTAAATTTTACTCAAAGGTAAAAGGGATTGAATAACACACATAAAGACTTCGTAATTATTCAAAATTGGATTATCAATGTGTGACTAATCTTCATTTTTTAACTTGCTCTGTGCTATCTCTAAGCATCAAGATTCTTAGGAACACCAGTTCTTACAGCCTAACAGAAATGACAGTACTAACTTGATCACATTTGAGGGACTCAGGAATCTTATGTTTCTCCTTCATTAGCCTACTAGAAAATAAATGACATCCCATAGCCTTCATTAGCCTACCAGAAAAAAAATGTCATCCCATAGTCCCTTAACCCCGAAAGGCAGGCTATGCAGTGAATAGAGGATGTGAGAGTCTGGCTGCCTTGAGTGCCATGAGTGATGCCAATGACATTAGAATGTGTCCACAGCATGTGAAGATAGTGTTAGGATAGACTGGAGGACATAAATGGTCTGTGACCTAGTTAGGTCGCTATATTTTATTAAAATTGATTATATATCTCCATCCTCCTGGGAAAACTGGCCATTTTCCTTATATGCTAGAAGGATGCTTGTCACCTGCTAGGCTGAAATTACATGTCAAATCTTCCAACTATTCACTTATTTTTTCATCATTTCTCTGATATTTACACTTCATTACTTTGTCTATTACATAGTGAACAGTGTCTTTCTGAACACACACCTAAGCTCTGCCATGGGTGGCGCATCTGTTCCACAGGTTCGCAACATCTTGAAGTTTTACCACAAAGAATATCATATAAAGGCAAGAATGCAAGATTTGGACCATGAAGATGTGGAATATTGACTCCAGACCCTGCAACTAGCTATAGGAGCAAACCAACATCATTGTGTTTTAACTTTTTACCAGTATAAAACAGAGGGATTATCAAGCAGTTGTTTTAAAACTCAATGAAGAAAAATCTCCAAGCACATGTTTAATGTTTGAACACAAATTTGTTTACAGCATATATTATTTTTCATTATGTTATATTGTTAAAATGCATGTTAAATAAATGCCTCCTAACAATTTTCTTTAAATAACTAATTTTCCTGAAGCTAATTTACTGATACACATGTGATCATGATCCTCGAAAATATTTCTTAGTTATTGGTAAGCACAGGAGCTTCTGACACTAGCAACTGCTTTAATTATTAAATAGTTTTTTGGCTTTGTCATAACATTCATAACTTCAGGCAGAGAACTTATTTTCTACGCCTGATATTTATCTGTAAGTGCAAAATAACCTGCAAGTTATAAAACCAAACAGCAGTAGCTATATTAACTTGATAAAAAGGTAAATAATTTCCACTCAAAATATGGTTGGTGCAATGTGTGATGAATCTTTTAACAAAGTAGTGTCCAGCAATTGTTTAAAATTAATGTGAAATTGATTAATGGCACGAGTCTCAGTGAAAAGAAACAAATTAATAGTTACTTCCCTGGACGTGCTTAGGGTGAAGGATTACTGTATATATAAAGATCTGGAAAGATATCCACATACATGAGATCATTTGATTCTTGAAAAATATGGTGAGCCTATTAAACGGAGGAAGAAAAGTCTTTACCAAATCATGACAGAGCAACTCATTTGTATTGAAAATAATTTGTATTGAAAAAAATTATCCTTACTCAATACAAGATCAGTAATCTAACATAAAAGTCAGGTATTCTTACCTTTATATGATATGATAGTGTTAACATAAATAAAAATAATTCAAAACACAAAAAACTCTGGAATGGGGAGGCAAGAAGACTTAGTAAAGAACCTGATATTTTAAAAAAATCACTTTACACACATGAACTGGACTAGAAGTAACACAACAGTTAATAAAAAATAATACCCACACTATCCTAGGGGGAAAGAAACAAAGAATATTACAAAATCAAGGGGGGAAACACTAAAGAAACCTTGACAGAAAGTCACAAATACATAAGACAAGAAATTCTCTCAGGTACACTGTGAAAGCACCCTGGGGATAAAAAAGGTTGGTTCCATATGAGGAGACAGTGAAGTAACAGTTATCAGGGGTCAGAAGACTAGAATTATGAGGAAATGTTGGTCACTGTATACAAAATTAGGCATGCGAGCCCAGCAACCAGGCCTGATGTGTGAGTGAGACCTCCCAGGGCCCGCTGGAGACTCATTCGACCCAGCAACAAGGCCCGGCATGAGAGTGTAACTTCACCATCAAACAGGCCCACTGTGGAAAACTACAGCAGAACTCACTGCAGAGAGGCGGGAGACAGGATCCACCCAGGTGATCCAGGAGCAGAACATCTTGCCAGAGTGGCACAGCAGGTTTGCCTCCAAGGGCTGCAGCAGGAAGAAGTGGAGCTCAGCAGCCAGACACAAGCCACACCCATCTGGACGAGTTTGAACTTGGTAGATCCAGATCTGGTGCTAAGGTAAGAACTCTACCAAAGCTCTACACCAAGGTTCTGAAGGCAGGGCTATAAAAAATGACAAAGAGAAGGAGCAAAATGCATTCTCAGGCACCGAGCCCACGCAGAACAAATATGGGAGACAATAGCATAAAAGAAATTGGAAATCACACACCTGAAATCTCTGAAATAATAGCATCTGAAGTAAAGAGACAACTGCAGAAAAGTATAGAGGAAATCAGATAAGAAATAATTTCTGAAGTAAAAAAAAAAAAAGAAATGATAACTATAATGAAGAAGTACTAAGTGTTTCTAAAGAAGACACTGATAAAAAAATAGAGAAGAATAGAAAAATGATGGAATCCTTGAATGAGCAATATAGGAAAATAAATAATGTATGAAGCAGATTCAAAGTGCTGTACAGGAACTTAAAACCTCAAACGCAAGCTGGCAAAACTGTTTCAATGAAAGTGAAAATAGACTTTCAGATCTTGAAGACACCATTGCAGCCAGTGAAGAAGAAAAGATCTCTTAAGAACAACTAGGATGCAGGAAAAAATAATTCAACGTCTTCAAGAAGATGCAAAAATGAACAATGTAAGACTAATAGGCATCAAGGATAAAGAAGGAGTCAATACAAATGATATAAAAAGAATATGGACAGAAGTAATAGCAGAAAACTTCCCAAATATGGGGAAACAATTTGACATTCAAGTAACTGAAGCATATGGAACTCCAAATAACATCAACCCAATTAAAACCACACCCAGACATATAATAATCAAGGTCCCAGAAATTCAGTACAGGAACAGTATACTAAAAGCTGCTAGAGAAAAGAAACAGA
>PVKN010040566.1:0-10696 GCA_004027915.1 Capromys pilorides
AGCTTTGTTTTTTAATCTGTACAACTACATATCTGTTAGCAGGAGTCATTAGTTAATTTAAATTTAACATAATTGCACATCTGTTTTGGCTTAAAGATAGCTTCTTGCTGTTATTGAATTTACTATTCTTACCCTCCTCTGTACATTTGCAGTTGATAATGTAATTTCCAGATGTTTTGATTTGATGGGAGGATTGTAGAATAAGAGTTGTCAGAAAAAAAAATGAAGTAGAAGCTAAAGGCTAGGATAAGCAAACAGCATGTCATGGGCAAATGCTGTCACAGAGTATTTGAGCTGTTTCTTTAATGTCTGCATGAAGCATTGTCAGTACTTCCTAAAGAGCTATGCATGAGAGTTGAAAAACATGACTACAAATGATTTTAATTTATCAAATGAAGAAAGTAGGTTATTTTACTCTTGACAGCAATCTTGGGGAAAATTTTAAAATTAATGTCTTAGAAAGAACAGTTTACAAGGCAATCTTCAAAAGGAGAAATGGGGATTACCAAGGCAGAATGTGTTAATTTAAAATGTCAGATAAAATTATCCACATTTTCTTTTTATGAAAGGATCACTAGACCAGCAGAATAAAAATACCAGAGCATAGTGACTCTGGAATTCAACAATCCATTTCACATAATACCCATTGGACATGCTGCAGAAATTTGGGATGGAAGACCTTACAGTTAGTATTATTGAAAATTCATTCATCAATGATTCTTAAATGCACTGATTCATTATATTGTCTGCCATGTGTTTTACCACTTCAAGTAACGACTTGGTTAATATGTGAAAGTAATAGAGCATCAGTGCAGTGCATGAAGTTCTCAGAGGCAACTTTTGTACTGAACAAGAGAACAGAGTTCAAGAGACTCTCTCAGGTCACATAATATTTAGGATGGTGAGGAGCTTGAGTCATTTATAAAACTAGGAAACTGGATTTACCAGTAGTATATGTGAAAGAGCTTTTAAACTCTATAAATCGAGGTTAAGAATAAATTCAGAATGAGGGAATGGCTTAGCAAAGTTTCCAGTCCATGGGCTATTCTCATAAAACTATATATCAAATAGAAAAAGTGACACTGATGAGACATACTTAGATTATCTGGTTTGCCCCTCAACTCCCATTAATCTCATAACAACTACTGTCTTGGAGGGCTCGCCAAATAGCTCAGCAGATTAAAGCACCTGCAAGCAGGTGGAGGGACTGGGGGTTCAATCCATGGGCCTGTAGTGCCGGCGCTGTCCCCGAGTGTACCAAAACAGCACTTGAGACTGGACATGGTGGCATGTACCTGTAATCCTAGCTCTCAGGAGGTCATAAACATGCAGATCACTATGAGTCCAATCCAGTAATGAGGCTCTGAACTCCCTGTAGACCCTTCCACCACCATCCCCTCAAAAAAACCTACGGACATGAACTCTGTCATCAGGAATTCTAAAAACAGTGGAAAATCCCAAAAGCCAGAGGAATTCCAAAGAATACAATTTGACAATTTCCATGGTTATGGGTATCATTTGGGTAATTGAAATATCATTATCCAAGACTACTGCTTTGCTTAGGGAAGATCAAATTTTACCTAGACTTCTGCACTTCTGCAGTGAAATCCACAGAAAGTTGCCATGTTGACCAAAAATAGCAACAAGAATCATGTAAGTTTATCACCCACAGTGCAATTGAATGGTTTGTCAATTAGGCAATAGTGATACGTATTTATGTAGTGCAAGGCTAAGGTTAGATGTGTAATCCTTTAGTAAGTTTTTTTTTTTTTTTGTGGATTTTCTCTTCAAAGCAATTATAATGAAAATGAAATCCATAAATTAGTCTTCCAGAACTGAAAAAAGGAATCTGTGGTTAACTAATTGGCATACTTAGTTAATAATATTTATTTTTCATTGGCAAATTAAAGTTTTACTTATTATCAAGTAACAAAAGAACACAATTTTTAAAGTCAGGTGCCATTTGGGGCAGGGGAGACAGCTCAGTGGAATAAGTGCTTGCCTAGCAAGTTCAAGGTCCTGAATTTGATCCCTGATACCACCAAAAAACAAAAAAATAAACAAAAAAAAAGTAAAGTAGGAAAGTCAGGTGCCACTATGGACTTAAACAAAATCAAAAATACTATAATCTTATCTTTTCTTGTTCCTAATACTCTTTGTACCATACCAGATTTCTATTATTGTGACCTCTCTGGAAGCTTCTACAAACTTATGTTTGTATCTTTCTTGATTAAGCTCTATATAGTTTTTTTTATGTCTTTACAAAATGCATACTAGAAAATTTGAATCCCTTTTGCTGTTTCTTCTGTCATTTTACCTTATTCAAGCAGTGACATGCTCAGGTACTAGTTCTTGATCCTTGGGTTCTAGATATACTTTACTGCTTTCTACAAAATATGACATCAAAAGCACTGCAAGTTGTACCCCATTCTCTGCTCACTACAACGCATCTCTTTCAATATATCAACACTAATTGGATTTGAATCAGTGTATTTAGTTTGTCTTATTAGGGTGATATAGCTAGTATTCAGCTGCACCACAAAAGTTTTGTTTGTATTAGTTTGGAACTTGAGGTCACCCAAAGGCCTCTGACTCTGTGCACAGTGTCACAAGACTTGGAGGAACCTCTAAGAGATAGGACCTAATGAAGTATCTTCTTGTTTTGGGCTGCATCTTCTTGAGGAGGATAATGGATCTCCAACCCTTTTGTTTTCATCTACTATTCATAATATTCATGTTCTAGAGAATGTGGCCTGACAAAATGTCCTCTCTGTGTGCCAATGGATTGGTAAAGAAGTAGAGAGAGGCAATGGAAAAAAATGTAGAATCTGAAATCCAAACTATTTCAAATTATAGTTCTATCAGTTGCTTTATTATGTACCTTAGGAAACTTAATATCTTGACTCTTCAATTCTGAAATGGACATAATGACACCCACTTTTTAGTTTTGATGAGAGAAAGGGTTATAAAACATGAAAAGATTCTAGTGTGTCATCTTAGTGGATCTTTAGTCCATATTTATAAAATAAATGAGTGACTAGATCAACAATTTAATAACAGAATAAAATATTTTTGACTAAAGAAGCATATTCAGTTCAATTGAGTTAGTTTTGGCTCATCCATTTTGAACTTCTGATATCATTTTTTTAGTGTCATGCAATTTTGTTTTAAGTGGACATGAGGAACAAAACAGAGTTTACTGTGTACACAGTCTACTTTGAAAAGGTAACCACCCTGCCGCCTGGGTGTCTTCAAGCTAATTTTGGGAGACACATTGCAGACCCAGGTGCATGGAGGCACAGGTGTTGAGCGGGCCAGGCAGAGAGGTGGAAAAGAGCCTGGAGCTCCCCAGGCACTGACAGGAAAGAGAAGGCTCCCATCACAACTGCTGAACTTCTGATATCTTGAAGATGCATTTAAGTAATGTGCTGGTGAATCATAGTAATTATAATGTTTTAATATTATGGACACTTTCAACATAGCCCTTTCCCAGGAATTTTTTTTCAAGATTCTTGCCAAAATTATATCTTATGCTTGCATCTTTAAGTAAAGTATGAATATAAACGCTCCCTGCATGATCAAAGGCAGATCTGACTACACTGATCCTCAAATACCAGGACTTAGGGATTTCCTGGGCTCTTTCACTGCACTGTTGGCAAATGTCCTCAACTACATGCTGTGCACGTGTAGAAGTCACTCCCTCAATTTTTAGCCATGTTACATAATTATCTTAATAGTTTCACTTTAATTTACTAAATAGTTGCACATTTTCTCCCACCACCAAGAGATTGCTTTAGAAAAGTTCACTCAGAGCTTCAAATACAGTTATCCAATTATGTATCTTCTAAAAATATCAAAGTGGAAGCCAAATGTTTCTTTGTGTATTGTATTTCTGTCATAAATTTGTTGGTTCTTTTCATCAGATGGTTATCTTGGGTAATTACTTGTGTTGGTGAGAAATGCATCTTAAATTATTTCAAGTCTTTCAAATGACCAAATTTGAGATAATGGCCCAAGACTATGACATTATATTACAAGGAAACTCAATATCTTAAAAAAATGTCAGCAGCATAATAGACAGGATTGAGAATCCTTGACTCTGTTTTATTCCAGATAGGACAAAAGTATGTATACTTCCTTGCATGCAAGAGGTAGGTTAAGCAACTCCACTTTCACACAGATGACCCATTCATATCACCTGGTTTACTGTTGTTCTTTAGAAAAATTCACATTAATTTTCATAAGGAAGTCTTCTTCAGTTTTTGTTTCTTTCAAAAAAAATCTTACTCTGTTTATAGCATAGAATTTCCTTTGATGGAGGAAAGACAACATGTGCTCAAAAAGAAATTTTCATGTTGTGGCGCAACTATTCTAGCCTACCACATGAAGCATTGAGAAGACATGCTACCCAAAAATGCAAAGAAAACTCTAATATGAAAAATCACACACATTTCTTGGTATATTCACAAAATAGATATCTTCACATTATATGGTATCAAAGATGTAAGTCAAGTTTTCCTTTTAAAACTATTTCAGAATAATCTGTATTACTTCATAGGAAACAAGTTAGTAGTGATTGGATAATAACCACAGAATCCATTACAAAGGTGATCTGTTCTTCATGGATTTACCTCTGGATGTTTTTCTATAATAGGATAAAATGATTGAATTATCCAAAACATTGAAAGTTAGAGGAGTGAATTAAAAGTTAGAAGAAAAAGAAAAAATGAGGGAGACTTCACAGACTTTAAAAACATGGAAAGAGATTTTTCAGGGCAGGCTATATGATATTGTGAAATGAGTGTGTTACTAGAAAATCACGCAGGGTTGGAACAATTTTCAAAGCCCGAGGGCAGTCGGCTGGATGCATTAGGCTCCCTTTGGTGTCTATTTAGATTCCACCTCTTGTCACAGGCTGCCTGGCTTGTCCTTCAAAGCACCCTTTTCATTAAGTGAAAGAATAATATGAGCTTCCATCAAAGCAAAAAGGCTGTAAAGTGCTCCCCACGAAATCATAGTACAGCCTGTCTTTCCTCAGAGGGCCTCAAATACTTTTTCTATATTATTTTAAAGACTATTTCTCAAGCTCTTGGGTGTAAATGACCATATAAATAATGGTCCATGCCTGATAAAATATGACTACGAAAGAATATAGCTAATATAAAATTACTTTATTTGAAAGACTAGAACCAGCCTTTATTTTATGATGAACTTGTTCCCATTATGGTACTTAACTTCGCTCTACTTCCATATTGGTATGCTTTTGTGTCACTGGAACAAAAAACCTAACATGTGAGACCCAAGGAGAAGAAGTTTACTTCGGCTCATAGTTTCAGAAGATCAGTCTGGGGATTGCTGGTTCCAAGGCATAAACGCTGTGGAAGAACGGTGTGTCGGAAGAAAGCTGTTCAGTGCATGGTGGTCAGGAACCAGGGTGATAAGAGGAGGGCTGGAGGTGAGAGTGCACCCTTCCACAGCACTCAGCCCAGTGTTCTGTCCTTGATGATTAGGCCTCACCTCAAAAGCTAAGATTAATAGGAAAAATTATAGATGAGAAGCATAACATTTTTCACCTAAATCACAAGAGGTGTTGATTTCATTATGCAAAATGCATTCAGTGTACCTTTATGAGTTGCCAGATTCTTAATAGTTTCAGCATTGCTGAAAAGTCCAGGTCCAAATTCTTCTTCTAAAATCAAGGCATGAGCCATTGGAAAGTCAAAGAGAATGTTCAATACTTCTAATATACAGTAACATAGAGTAAAAGTTCTGTTCTAAAAGAAGAAGCAGATAGAAGTTCTTTCCTAAACAAGAAGCATCCAGAAATGAGTCAGAGAAAAGCAAGACCAAAACCTAGCATTACAAACATTAAATTCTATAACTTCACCTCCAGCCTCTGGGGCAAAAGAGACAAGTGAGCTCCAAGGATTGGGCAGCCTAACCTTTATGGTATTTTCTGATTGCAGCACACAGAGCTTCTGTCTTGGACTGGCTCTACTCACTGCCTGAGGTTTTCCTCCATAGGCACTCCAAATATCTGACATTCTAAAATTTCTGGCGTCTCCATTACACCTTTGGTTTTGCTGTCATAGCTGTACATTATCGCAGTCTCACACACCTTATCTAGCTTCCCAAGCCTTCCTGGGAAATCCTCATGGAAGCATCTTGACTACACAACTCTTGTATTGTACAAGTCTGAAAAACAAGCATGTTCATTATTTCAGTGATGACCAAGTCCTCTATCAGCTCCAGCAGTGGCCTAGCCACCTTGTGCCATGGCCCTGAAGCTTCTGAGAGCACTGACGACTAAAAGCAATAATCAGAATCGCAGAAAACCAGTTTCTCAGATGACCTTTCAAGCAGTGGGACCAGCACCTCTCTTCTCAAATGAGTTTACATTTTGATACCATAGAGCCTTGGAGTACAGTCTTGCTGATTCCTGAGGTACCTTCAAGTCATCTTTCCCATTTTACTGATTCAAAATACTTGCCTTGTTTTTCATACTAATCTTTTTAGCAGACACATTTTTCTTTGCTTCAGCTTTACATGTATTTTCTTTCTTGAAAATCTATATTTCTTTTGGCTGTATCTTTTGCTCCGAATTGCCTCTAAAAGCAGGGAAAAGCAGGTAGCAGTACTTGTACCACAGTCTAAATGCTAACCTGCTTTGAAATTTTCTCTGCCAGATTAATTAGTCCATGACACTTAATCTCAGTCTTACAAAAGTCTCAAGAGATTCATACTATATAGTAATTCACTGTCAGAATAAAACACAGCTTCTAGTCTAGTTAGTAATACAATCTTAATTGCCAGCTGAAATCTCATAAATCTGGTCTTTACTTTTCACATTCCTATCAATGTTTTGATCTTGCGCCTTCTGACAGAAATTATATATTAAAATTAGTTTTCAGCATTCTAGGGCTTCTATAGACAGCATCTTCAAGTTTTTTCAAATGTCTTCTGTGAACCAATTCCAAAGGTTTCTGAGCAACATAATCAGGGAAAGTAACAACTCCACTCCTGTCCCCAATTTTCTATGTTGGACAACTTTTCCATTACTGGGACAAAATACAGAAAACCCAGAGCTTATAGGAGTAGAGGTTTATTTTGCTGACAGTTTCAGTGTATTCAGTACGCAAGCTAGGCTAACTCCAAGGAAAGCACATCCTGGAAGAATGGAATGGTAGAGGGAAGGTGTTCAACATGTGGTGGCCTGGAAGCAGAAAAAAAAGAGCGAGAGATGGAATAAAGCCTTCCAAGTCATGCTTTCAGTGATATCCTGCTTCTCACTTGGTATCACCTCTGAACATGAAATTTATGGAGGCATTTTAGATCTAAAGAATAACAGCAAGTGTTATGATTTACCTCTAAAATACTTCCCAGATTCTAGTGCATTAGGAAGGAGATTGGACCATGGGACATCTGTACTCATCAGTGGATTATCCACTGAAGAGTCTATAGTTAAACATGCTATTAGGAGGTGGGCCTATTTGTAAGTGGTAGGTCACTGGATGTGCAACTGTAAAGGTATATTTCTTATCCCACCTCCTCCTCTCTCTCTTTCTCTCTCTCTCTCTCTCTCTTTCTCTCTCTCTCTCTCTCTCTCTCTCTCTCTCTCTCTCTCTCTTCCTCTTGGTGATTATGATAGGAACAGGGGTCAGAGGTTCAATGTTTGAGGATACAAATCTGTCTATCAAAAACACATGCCCCAGAGATCTACACATGCCCCAGAGATTCATTCATTCATTCATTCATTCATTCATTCATTCATTCATTTATTATGACACTGGAAATTGAGCCCAGATCCTCTACACTAAGATATATTCTAGCAGGAATTTTTGCATTTTTGCTTGTTTTTGAGAGAGGGTCTCATTAATTCACTTAATTTTCTGGGGTGGGCTAGAACTTGAATCTTTCTGCCTCAAACCCTCAGGAACTCTCTGAATCAGATGTATTAAAATTTAGGTGCTTTTAAGATATATTTCAAGTTTCAGAAATTTCTTAGGTCCTGTGATCAAAACCTGAGCAAAGTAATATTCCCTGGAGGTGTGCTTTGGAGTTGTACTTTCAGTAGAATTCAGCACAAAGAACATTCACTCAAAAAAAAAAATACAGACCCTCCTAACTTCTAGGGGGGGAAATTCCACTTTTTTCAAATCCTCTAGGGTTCATGAATGAATTAAGAATGAGAAAGTCAATGAGTATTGAGGCATTGTAATTTTAAAAATAATCAACTATTCATATTGACACTGCAAAACTAATATGGACAGGTGACACTGCTTTTCAAAATGATTTGCTTTTCTCCAATATGCCTGATTAAATAAATTCAGGATATCAGCATTGTTGAAAAGGCATCAAGTTGCTAAGATATAAATGATGACTGACGTATGAACTGACAGATGGGCACCTGTGACTTCCTTTTTCTTCCAAGAATATATAATTAAAAAAATAAGTTCTGTTCTACTCCTAGGACAGAACAGCTGGAATCTGAGCTTTAGGGTTTTACATTTTATGCTGAGGCCTATAATATCAAATCAGAATAGAAGCAGATTCTCTTTAATGGTTTTCTATATATTTAATATTAAATTTAACAAAAGAGAATTAGAAGCCTGAGGTCACAATAAAGAAATGTCAGGGACCAGGGAGATAGCTCAGGGGCACAAGTGCCTGCCTGCCAAGTGCAAGTGAGTTTGATCCTGGTTCCACAAAGAGAGAGAGAGAGAGAGAGAGAGAGAGAGAGAGAGAGAGAGAGAGAGAGAGAGAGAGAGAGAGAGAGATCACAAATGAAAAACAAAGAAAGCTCAACATGATATTCTTTTATTTTAGGAGAAGAGACCATAAAGGAATGAGTAAAAGCAAAACAACGATGGTTGTAGTATAGTTTACAGCAGAAGAACAAGAAAACATTTTATTTTGGTTCAAAATAATTATATTCACCCCCAGTAACTAATTAGGGTGAGTTAATTTCTGGAGTTCATTTGTTCATAGCCAGTTTTGAAAACTCACCATGTGTCAGCCACATGGCAAGAGCTGGAGATGAAAACAAATAATTACAGACTAAGCACCAAGCACAGTGCTTCACAAGCCAGGCAGTGTACTGCAGCTCACAGTCTGTGTGCGGAAAGACTGGACGGAAGCATACCAGAGAAAGCAAAGTCTAAGAGCACCAGGTAGGACTGTACGTGGTCAAGAAATCACACAAGCTAATTTTATGCTGCTTAATGACCTTTTGAGGTCATTACAATGACCCAATCCACTACCTTTTAAGAAATGCACATACAGTACTTTGGTTCCTCATACCAACTTTGTAGATGTAATAAACTCAGTAACAATAGAGTAGACTAAGCACCTGTGTATGAGCTAAAACATCTATAGATAGGTAGGCTGGGAGCCATAGGTGAGTGAACTATGTCTGTGAAGCCCACGGTTTTAACTTGCTACTGCTGCTACACTAAAGTACAACAACTTAGTTTTTAAAAACAGTAGCCATTTATTATCTCATCGTTCTGTAAGAAAAAACCCCAGAACAACTGGGTTCTCCTGAGTGACTACATAGAGTCTTAGAATGATGAATTGTCAGCAGGGCTGCCTTCTGGTCCCCACCTCCTTGAGAGGTGCGGTCTTGAATGCCATGAACATGAAGGACACCCTCCACATGTCAAACCTCATGATTCTCTTGTTTCTTGGATAAAGCCAACAAACTCAGGTCAAGTCCTCCTTGTGCTGGCACTTCTCTTCTGCTGGCACATCTTTCTGATGCCACCTCTGTCTTGAGCCATCTGTTCTGTGCTCATTATTAAGAGCTCTTATGATTACACTATGCCCACAGGATAATCTAATTCCAGAACTGCAGTTTTCAATTTATCTGTAAAGTTTCTTTTGCCTTTCAGGTTTACATATTTAAAGGCTAAAGAAGGTAGACATGTATGTCCTTGGAAGATGACTGTTTTGCAAACCACAGTCTTTTCTAACACCTCCAAATACTGTGCATGTTTCCATGCCTTATGGAGAAACAGGAGTAATACCACTGAACCACTCACTTTCTCCTGAGGGTAACCAAGGCAGCAATACTCTTGGAGCTCCATCTGTTGCCCCTAGAAATACCTTTCCAATTCTTATTGTTGTCCTCCTACTAGTTATACAGAGCACAGTGTATAGACATGATAATTTTTCTAATCATTGTTGGTACAAAAAAATTTCTTCTCATTGAACTAAGAGAAAGTAGTTGTATACATAATCCAATGTTCCATAATTGCAGTCGGTTATTGGCAAAACTGGTGGTGGAAGCTGTTGATTTAAGCCTTTTACAGCTCAGCATGCTAATCTAGCTTTACACTTTATGCCTTGTAGTTAAACTTTTCTGCTGGGTGGTTAAGGGCAAATTAAAGAAAGACCTGTATAGCAAAACATGGAACTTTTGTATCTCCCAAGGTCAGTCAAATCCCCTGAGGATTTACTTTGAAACCATGCACAGTGCTTTGTAGAACTGTTGTCAGTGTCAGTCGTCCGATGAGTCACAGCCATTGCTTGACCAGTTTGCTCTCTATGAAAGCATGAGAGAATATTTTCTCTCTAGGCAACTCTCCTTAGGTACACTGTATATCTTGAATTCTTTTCCTCTGTAGTCCCATAATATCCTTGAACAGAAAATTTGGGAAACCACTGGGTTATATGATGTTAAAACACAGGTTCTCTT
>PVKN010040567.1:0-10704 GCA_004027915.1 Capromys pilorides
AAGTACTGTCCAAAACAATCTACAGATTCAATGCAATCCTTATAAAAATACTAACAACATTCTTCACAGAAATAGAAAAGGCAATCTTAAAATCCATATGGCAATAACAAAAGACCAAATATTCAAAGTCATATTGAACAAAAGAACAAAGCTGAGACATCCTATTTCTTGACCTCAAAATATACTACAAAGCTATTACAACTAAAAAAGCATGGCACTAGCATAAAAACAGATGTATAGAGTTATTTAGGTAATTTTCTCATGGCTGAAACACAAAGTCAAAGAAGGAAAGGTTTATTTCAGTTCATGCCCATAGAAGTTTCACTGTTGGCTGGTTCCAAAACAAGGTGAAATGCCAGAGTAGTATTACAGAGGATAAACAACTCATGGCATGGTGCCACAAGCAGAAGATATCAAGCAGCAAGCAAAGGCAGTAGCACAAGTAGCCTGCCTCTCCCTTATCTCTTCTAGGCAACCCACGTTTTTGGCCATGCCACTCACACCCAAGCTGGGCCTTCCCATTATGCATTCTCAGACCTATGCTAACCAATCAGTGGTCTGATCAGGCAATCATGCATCCTTACCCTAGCATCACACACCCTCGTGACAACTTGCAGAATGGGAAACATTATTTGCAAATCATACCTCACCTTAGGGTGCTAATATTGGAAGAATACAACACTCAAATTACTCAGCTGCAAGAAATCAAATAACCTTATTTAAAAATAAAACATCTGATCAGATATTTCTCAAAACCAAATGTAGAAATGATCAAAACATACATGAACAAATGCCCAACATTAGAGAAATACATATATCACTTTACACCTGTTGGACTGGCTACCATCAAAAAGACAAATAATAACAAATGTTGGAAAGATGTGGGAGAAAGGAAATAATTGCAGCCTCTTCTTGGTGGTATTATAAATTAGTACATTAACTTTGGGAAATGGTACAGAGGCTCCTCAATAAATGAAAAATAGAGTTCACCCTATGATCCAACCATCCTACTATTGGAAATATACCAAAAAGAATTAAATAAGTATGCTAAAATATATTTGAAGTCCTACATTCACTGCATTATTCATAGTAGCCAAAATATGGAGATAACCCACATATACATCAACGTAGACTATTGAGTCCAAAAAAAAAAATCAGGACAACATGAATAAGTCTACAGGGATATTACAGTAAGTGAAATAAGCCAGGTACAGAGAGCCAAGTACCACAGGATCTTATACGTATATGCAGAATCTACCAAAGTTGACCTCACAGGGGTAGACAGTAGAATAGAGGGTGGCAAGGGCTGAGGAGAGGATAGAAAGGGAAGGAATAAGCTTGGTCTAGGCATACAAGGTTACTGCTGTCTAAGAGGAAGAAGCTCTCCAGTTCTATTACCCAGCAGAGTCCCCGCAGTCTACAATAATGTATGACATATTGAAACCAGCTGCGGTTTTCAATGTTCTTATCACCAAGAAATGATGAGTGTTAGAGATGATGGATATGCTCTTCACTCTGATTTGATCATCAGACAATATGCACAAGTATCGGAACTTCATAGTGTGTTCTATAAATATGTACTATTATTTCTCAAGTGAACATTAACCTTTTGCAAACAATCTAAAAAAAAAGAATCAAGTATATATTTTTCTCAAGTTGTAGGCACACTAAAGTGATCAACCATGTAATGTTTTGGGAGGATGAGAAAGACTCCAACATATTAAAAATAAAAAGAGCCATGTATGATGGAGCAATGTGAGTGGTGCTACAATTATCAAATACGAAGGCAGCAAGACTTCAAGCACTGGGCTTCTGAATAACAATTTAAAATGTAAAGTGTTTGAAGACAATTCAGTTCGCCACCGGCTTTAAGCAATCAAGGTAGGAATTGGGCATTCGTATTAGATCCCTGGCCTTCATCCAGAACAACTCTCAGTTTTCTTCCAAGAAAATCAAGTGAGGTAGATCTCTCCACAGTGCTGTGTACAACATTCATGTGCTTAGGGACATCCCTCTCCAACCAATGATCAGGGTTCCCTGCCTGGGCCACTTGCCGTCTTAGGCTTTAAGAAGTGTAGCTCTGGGCACAGGCCTTGGGCACCCAGCTAGCTGCCCTGTTCTTGGAGTCAGGTCCTCCCGACAGAGAATAAGCCATCACTTCCTGAATGACCTTCCCCCTCCTCTTTTAACGAGACTGATATTTAACCAACATTTCTTACTTTATGGTCACTGAGCTAATGAGAATTTTGCTTTATTCACTCATGAATTTTATAAATTAAAAATAATTTATCATGTTATATTCATTGCCTACCACAAAATACACACAACAACTAAGAAGCCACCCTGACCCACTAAGTAGCCCCCCACTAGCTATACAATTGCAATTAGCTGGATCCTCTTTCCCAGTTCTACCCTCATACTGTTCCACCCAACCAACCACCAACCTTTTTTGTTTGGTATAAACATATTGGCAACATGGTAGGTATCTCCTAACCCTGTTTGCTTAGCTTTGCTTGCCTGTTTGCTAATATGGGTGGTGCTTGTACTATCAGTCTTCTAGATATTTCCTGGTGCTGACAACCCATCACTTCCTCCAGTGGACACGCCTAGGAGAGAAACTGCTGGTCACAAAGATGTCACTTTTACCTGTGCTGGATAATTGTTTTCCACAGATATTGTACTTATTTACAGTTGCCATGAGAGTATGACTCTGTTGTTTTTTTACATTCTCATCCATGCCTAGTATTTTCAGTTTCATAATTTCTTTTGCCCATCTAGTGGACATAAAATATCATTTTAATTTGCACAATAATGAAATTGATGGTCTTTTAATATGTAAATAGGGCCAGTGATATAGTCCTGTTTTAGAGGTAGTTTTTGATAGACTGTAGACACTGTCAATTTAGTCCTAGTTCTTTGTCAGATAAAATATAAAACTTTTCTCCCATTTTGTGGCTGACTTGTTTTCATCTCTTTGTGCTAGTTTTAACAAGCAGAAGTTCTTTGTTTCAACAAGGTGAGGTTTAATAATCTCTTCCCTTGTGCTTTTAATGACTTTCAATCCTATAGTGTTCATTATGAAAGGGAAAACTTTAAATCTCTTAGAAAAAAATATGAGCTTTTGGAGAGCAAAGAATTTCCTGCAGAAGATCCAAAAAGTACTAAGGACAATCCATTACTATGTTAACAAACATTTTAAAGAATTAAAATGTTAGGTTGAATTAGGAAGGGACGCAGAGCCCTGTCGCTGTTTTCAGTATTGTCCTGGGAGAAGTAGGCTGCTCTAGGCTGCTGTTAAAGATGGACTCAGAACAAAGGACCAGTGGGCAGCCAGGCAGCTGAGGGGTCCCGGTTCCATGGCTGTGTCCCCATGGTCGCCAGCTTCCCAGCACTGAGGAGGTGGGACCTGCTGCCGTTTCCTCGCCCTTGGTTCTTTGTTCATAGTACTGATGGGGGGCTGTTTCCGCTAATCTTAGCTGTGGCAAAACGCTCCAGGATGTCTATTCTTCTGGCTACATATGGAATTTCCTGGACTTTAGCTGATTGCTTGGGACGGGGGCTGATTAGATGCAGCTATTTCCAGGCATCCTTGCCTTTTCTTTCCTGAAAAACGATTGTGTGAGAAACATATTTTTAGGTGGGATCATGTTATTCACATACATTTTCTTTGTCATTGTAGTTTCAAACCAAGTTTGTCTTCCAAACACACACACACACACACACACACACACACACACACACACGCACACGCACTTTCAGCAATCCTTGTATTTATACTATTTGTATGTTTATGGTAACTCTGCTTTTATCATTTTTTATCATTGTAAGTCAATTTTTCCTGTGCAGTTCCATGAGGCTTCCTCCCCTGCCCCCTTGCCATGGGCCTATTTATGGATCATTCTCCCCTTCTCCATCAACGTCTCCTCAGTAAAGAGCTGAACACCCCAGGGGACCTCGCTGGTGTGAGGCGCCATGATGAATGGATTTTTTTTCACTCTCCAGTAACTGGCTGGCTTCCACCAAGGCAGCTAATTTCTTTGTAGCTACTTGGAGTAGTAGATTAGGTTACTACTATTGCTGCTTATCTCACGTTAGAATCAATGATCCAGTTCACACGATCATCAACTATAAATCTAGGGAAACTATTACACAGAAGCTCTAGTAATTGATTAGTAGGTGTTTCCTGAAATGAATCACTCAGAAGGCAGAGACTTGATTCCTGGCCTATTTCTGGGCAATTAGGACTCACTGAGTTGCTTATTTGTCTACTGTTTGATGACAGCCGTTTATCTCCAGTCTCATGTTTGCTTTTTATCCCAAGTTTCTCCACACAGCTCTCTCTCATTTCTTTGTCATTTGCTTCTTTCTGAAGCGTTTCTGGGAGATGCCCAGTTTGTGACACATCTGATCCTCAGCTTCCATCTGTCTGCTGATTTTGATGGCACTAAAATATGGCCATTTTGATCCTTGCAGGAAATAATATCCAGGTTGCTGCCTGCTGCCTGGGCTCCTCAGGTCCAACTGGCCCTGACAGAGGACAGTGCTGAAGGACATGAGTGGGTGGAGGATACTTAGGAGTACCCTGACTCCCTTCTGCTCGCCATCATGGTGATAGGGCCTGCCGACCAGCAATGGCTGCTCTACAATGTCAGGGTCTGCTTGAGGCTGGAATCCTTGTTTTTCCAAATCAGTTAAGCATAAGGTTCTTCTGATTTTGTATATACCAGTCATCAAATTACAGGTTGTGCCTGATTATCTGGGCAAGGTAGAACTGAATAATAGTTTCTCCCATTAACTAAGCTCTCTCTAGGAGCAAGATAAAGTGTGCTTTAGAGCTTTACCTGCAACATTTCATTTAATCTTATGATTAATGTGTGTCCTGGGTATTGTCATCCATAGGAGAAACCTGGGCTTCAGTAGATTGTGGACATAACCTAGATCAGTCAGTTAAGAAGTGAAAAAAAATGCAGTGCAAACAGACTCGGCCAACTCAAACAGGTGCTTTTAACCACTGCACCATCCTGT
Source organism: Capromys pilorides (assembly GCA_004027915.1). Classification (NCBI taxonomy): domain Eukaryota; kingdom Metazoa; phylum Chordata; class Mammalia; order Rodentia; family Capromyidae; genus Capromys; species Capromys pilorides. The sequence continues at coordinate 5,026 of PVKN010040567.1, forward strand.
CTCCCTCTTAGAAGAAAATAAACAACAGGCCAGAATTACATGGGCTAACTATAAGGAGGTCCCAGAAAGACAAGGTCATAGGAAGCTGGAGTTGTCATGAATGGTAGAGCAGATGGAAGGGTTTCTAGAGAGCATGTGGCCACATGATCCTCAATGTTATTTTTTCTTATCATAGGAAAAAACACGTAGCATTTAAAAGTATGGAATACTTCACGGGTTTGTGTGATGTTGCAGCACAGTAGCTGCGTAATCTTTCCTGTCTCATTCTAGTGCTAGTACATATGCGGCCAGAATCCACACTCTCAGACTGTTTCATTTTTAGGGGAGGTGTATTTTTTGTGTTTGGTGCCGAGGACCAAGGCTTCCATCTTGCTAGGCAAGCGTTCTACCGCTGAGCCAAATCCCCAGCCCCTAGTCTGCTTCATTTTTAATCCACAATATGAAATGCACTTGACAGCATGACTCAGGACAAAATGTACTCAGGTATGACACAAACTTTGACTTTGCAACACTTGCCCCATTCTATACAGTGCATTTCTGTTCTATTTTACACATTTTTTTTGAAGAAAGCTTCTGGGCATGATCAATTGAATGGATTTTACAACTTATTGGCACTGATCTACAAGCACCAACAAATGGGGAAACTGAGGTTCAGAGATGTGTTAAGTACTTTGCATGGTGTCTGTCAGATAAAAACCCTTAAGCATCTTTGCTTTACCTCTCTACATCACACACGAAGCAGCAGAGCTGGGGTGGAGGCCTGGTCATTTGGCTCCTGATGCAGGACTTTTCAGTCAAGCTCAGTTTGTCAAAAAGGGGGCTTTGTAAAAATGTTGGCTGCTGCCAAAATTTTTCAGGGGTTGGCAGGAGCAGGAAGACACAGTGGTGATGGGGGGTGTGGCTCACGCTGCCCTGCATTGTTCCTGCTCAAGGTCACAAGGTGCCAGAGCAAGACAGTCTCACTCTAACCTTGGTTGTTCACTGAAATCCTCTGCAGAGCTGTCAGGCAACACCAATGCCAAGGCTACTGCAGATCAATTTAATCTGATTATTAGCAGTGGAGTGTTTGCTAGAAGATCTCTTGATGATTTAATGTAAACTGACCACTTGAAAACATTGTAAAAAAACATCTCCTAAAACTATTACTATTCCAGATGGCTCAGCAAACTAAGGTGCCTGCTTCGGCAGAACACATCAGCCAGGGTTAGATCCTTAGTGTGCTTGCCGGTCCACCTGCAAGATGTGCTAAGATGGCAATTGAGACTGGCTGGGGTGGCACATGTCTGCAGTCCCAGGGGTTGGGAGGCTGAAAACAGGAGAATCACTACAAGTCCGATCTGTGTAGTGAGACCCTATATACCCTGCAGACCCTGCTCTAAATTCATTAAAAAAAAAAAAAAAAAGCTGTTCCCATTAGTCCTTCAATCCCTCCCCTAAAAATCTCCTCTACAGGCCCCTTGGAGTCCTGACTAAAATTTGCAGTCAAAAGTAACTATGCTACACTGCATTCACGCAGTGCTCATAGACCCCTGGAGCCCACCTGCCCCATGATGCACTGATCGGATGCAGAGTTTATGCTTTCCTCATAGTTGTCTTGAAGTGTGCAGTATTTACAGAGTGTTATTTGCTCAGATGGCTCCTCTTCCTGAAGCCATCTAGGCTCCTGGAATCTATAGTAATTCAGTTGTCACCTCTGAGGAGGGTGACAGAATTCTCCTCTGGCTCAGTTCAGCAAGAAGCTCTGCTCACTCTGGGAGGTGCAGAATCCTGAACAGTGAAATCTGCAATCACTGAAGGCAAATGAGACTGCAGAGTCCCTCTCACAAAGATGGGCTTTCTTTCCCAGTCGTTCTCCTCTGGTTGGCTCCTCTGGGTTTCCAAATCCTCCAGGACAAGGCAGTGTTGCCCAGTGTACAGAGTCCTGGACAGGAAGTAGGGAAGTGAACTTCCTGTCCTGGCCTTGGCCACCAGTGTTCTGTGCTACGGCCTTGCCTTTGGCTCTGTTAGCTGGGAATGGCAGCATTCCTAGCTCAATTGTCACCCTCTGCCACTTCCCCCTTGGGATTATATAAGAAATCCTTATATATAAAAACAAGCCTCGTTTGGGTCCTTGAGCTTTTCTAAGGACAGCTTTGTATAAATATAAGATACCTTGTGTTATTGTTTGTGGCCCAAGGGGATTTGTGGAAAGAAGTTGGGAGCCAGCAGTGCTGGTTTTTATAGGCAGAAAATAGCTGTCGAGAAAACAACATGATGTGTGGAGCACAATGTTCTTATCCAGCAGACAGAATTATCTTTCCCAGGCAGCCATGAACACAAAACACCTGGTCACACGTTTCCTGACCTTTCACATATTTTGAAAGAAAGAGACCTTTACCCTGACCTGTCAAGCAGTGATCTCCATGAACTTCTGTCCACAAACTCTCCGCTTGTTATCTTGGCTTGCTTCTGTGGATGGAAATGGTAAACACTGCTGATCCTCTCTAATAGGACATCATCTTCTCCAGATACCACCCAGACTTATCAGATCCTCACACGCATTTCTTCTTCCTACAAGAAGAGCCCTACGGGCTGGGCTCATCCCGCTGGTGTCAGGGCTGAGTTGGGGCTTCCTGCCTCAGCCCAGCATGGTGCTAAGTGCTATTGAGGAGTTGGCGACATGAAGACTCCATTTCTACCAGGAAATTACTTAAAATTTCTTGGGGAATAAAACAAAATATATTCATTGTAACACCTTTAGAGATAAAATTTACAATAAAATTTACTCCCTCATTTGAAGGTTCGATGTGTTTAAAGAAAACGAAAATTGGCATAAGAAAAAACTCTATGGAACACAGAGACACAGTACCCTAGAAGGTCTAAATGAGACCACTTAGGGGAATGATGGTAGCTTGGCAGTCAATGAATGAAAGGCACTGGAAGTGGTGCAGGAAGCGGTGAGTAGCCACGGCTCGGAACATCACATAAAACAGTAGAGCAAGTACTGAGCAAAGCAGCTTCTCTCCAATGCATCATTTTCAAGCAGTTGATCTCAGCAGATTATTAAACTTTCTGTGTCTTACTTTCCTACTCCATAGTGATGAACTACAAATAACACTTCTGTCATAGTTTAGAGGAACAATAGAATGAGTGAAATACCGGCAAATTTCTTAGCATAATGCTAGGCACATAGTTACTGCTCACATGATGTCTGCTATTCTTTCTTTTTTGATTATTATTTGGAGAAACATGAAAAAATATTGGAATCAATCTGCACTTGGGGGCGACCTATTTTTCTCAGAATAATGATCGAAATACTTGGTACTATTATGCCATGTATGAGTTAGATGAATTTGAGCAGCGTCTGCCCCCTGTAATATTGTAAAAGAAAGAAAATGTAGATTTGCTACCTCCCTACCCATGCCACCACCTCTGTAACCTCTGTGCCACACTGAGCTTATAAACTCTCTTCCCAGCCTTCCCTCTCCCCTCCTACCTTGCCCCTGAAGCCAAAGCTTTGACGAGTCACAGTGAATGGATCTTTAACTGTGGCAACAGTCACAAAGCCTGGAGACAGACTCTCTTGGTAGGTTCTTGGTAGCGCCCCAACTCTTCCACAGGAAGGATTAGGCAGGAGAGCTGTAGGTTCCTTTACAAATCAAATTTTCAAGAATGAAAACTTAGGAAGTGGTTTATTTTACTCCTGGAAAATATGTGTTAGGTCACAGATACCATAAGAAAGCAGAATTAGAAGTGTTGCAAATCACTAGAGCTGTTGTACACCGCTGTGTAGTTTGTGCACTTCACACAAAAGCCTGATGCAGACATCTGCCCATGACACTTCTGTGGACAGTGCCATGAGCACTCCCCCTCCATCGCTTTCCTCTTTGCCCTATGGCTGACAGTCACGTTTCCACTGCAGTGACCAATCCACATCCCTAAGTTTATAAGGCTCTTCTGGCTCCAAATTACCTACAGGCTAAAACCTGAACTTCTTAGCCTAGCAGATAAAGCTTTTAACATCTATCTCTGCATTCTTCCCTGGCTTCTCCTTATCTCCTGCCAAGATAAACTTCTCCTAGCTCTCCTCAAACACCACAGCCTTTCAAGATGTTGTCCTTCAATCTGAACACCTACCCCAACCTGCATCAACTCTGCCAGAATTATTCCAAAAGTAGAAAGCATCTTGTCTTCTCCACTTTTAAACTATACAATTCTTTCCCCTGGGCTCCCTGCCTCAGCCCAGTACAGTGCTGGGCTAAGCACACAGTAGATGCTGAAGAAATAATAGCATTTATTATGATGTAGAATAATTATCTTATTTACTCTTATTTCCTCTAAACTATGATGGAAGTGTTATTTGCAGTACTCCTATGGAGTAGAAAAGTAAGACACAGAAAGTTTAATAATCTGCTGAGATCAACTGCTTGAAAACAATGCATTGAGCAGAATCTGCTTTGCTCAGTACTTACCCTACTGTTTTATGTGATGTTTCAACAAGGGGCAGGTTTCTTCACTTTGTGAGCTTAGGGAGAGAAAGGGTGTGTGTTTTATTTTGTTTTGTTTTGTTTTGTATCCCCAGACCATAGCACAATGGCTCATATGAAAGGTGTCATCAGAATGAATGATTTTTAGGACATCTTTTGAAAAATAATTCTTCCCTCTCTCTTCATTCTTCAGGGTATGATTAAGTGTCGCATGGTTTGGGTCTTTCATGTGTTTGGAGGTAAAGCCTGGTTAGAGGAGGCAGGTCACGGGGGTGTCACCTGGAAGGGTATGTCCTTGTCTTTGGCTCTTCCCTTCTTTGTCTCTGCTTCCAGCTGCCATAGATTCAGCAGCTTCCTTCCACTGTGCCCTACTCACCGTGCTATGTCTGCCTTGGGCCCAGCCAGCCATGGATTGAATCTCCCAAAGCCATGAGTTACAATAAACCTTTCCTCCAGTATGCTGTGATTAGTGTGTGTTTTGTCCCAGCCATGGGAAAATGGCTAAGGTATTAGATTTCCCTTCTGTTTTAATCTTAAGTTGGGAGAAGGGAGAGAGAAGAGAATAGTGAACTTTTGAGTCTTTCTGCTCCTGAATATAGCTGAGAATGTGAAAAAGACGAGCTGGGGCAGCCTCCTGTCTTATATGAGAACCTCTAGAATCAGAGACTGAGGGAGAGTGTCTTTAGCAAGTGCTATCTTTGGACAAGGGGAAGGAAGCAAGATAGGGCAGGGGACAAATAAAGTCAGGGCATGATTTCAGCAGCAGTTCAGCCTTAGCATGGCCTCAAGGGAAGATCGAGAACAAAGATGGCCTCCAAATCTGCCCCAGCTTGAGGCAAGGGGGGCTGTGCTTTGTTCTCTGTATAAGTAGTTGGCTGCAAGCCACACCAGACATGGGGAATACACTCCCAGAAAAGGGGCATGGGACAGCAGCTTCTGTAGGCCCAGGTGAGTCTTCAGGAAAGGGTACAGCTACATGCTATGGTCACCAACAAATTCTCAGTACCTCAGTACCAAGGTACTAGTAAAGAAGCCTGAAAAAGAGCCAAGGCCTTATGACACACCAGAAATAAGGATGCTAGGAAGTATCACTCTATAATGGTTAAAAACAGCCTACTTCTATTTGATCATCAAATGTGATCAATGTGGCTGTCTGGATTGGTTCCTCTTTCTGTTATCTGATTGTGATCACTGAGCTGTAAGAGGGGCAGCA